>MU790239.1:5902-49135 GCA_026770625.1 Nicotiana glauca
GACTCAACCACCCTGGTTCGCAGATATTGCTAACTACTTGGTTGGAAGATGGATACCCCAAGATCTCTCTTACCAGCAGAGAAAAAAGCTTATTTCTGATGCTAAGTATTATTTGTGGAATGAACCTTACTTGTTCAAAATTTGTGCAGATAATATCATCCGGAGGTGTGTACCTGAAGAAGAGATGACCAAAATTTTGTATCACTGTCATGATGGAGCAATTGGAGGTCATTATGCTGCAAATCGTACGGCATTTAAAGTATTGGATTCCGGATTTTTCTGGCCAACACTCTTCAAAGATGCCCGAGCATATGTCGCACAATGTGACAGGTGTCAGAAAATAGTTAATATCACTAAGAGAGATGACATGCCATTACAATCAATACAGGTATGTGAAATATTTGATTCTTGGGGAATAGATTTCATGGGTCCTTTTCCTTCTTCTCATTCATTTGAATATATCCTTGTGGCTGTGGATTATATATCAAGATGGGTTGAAGCCATCCTCACAAGAAAGAATGATGCTCATATAGTGTGTAATTTTCTTAGAAAAAATATTTTTACTAGATTTGGCACACCTTGAGTCATCATTAGTGATCAAGGAACTCATTTCATGAATAAGTAATTTTCTTCTTTGCTATCAAAATATGGTGTGACTCACAAAACTGAAACACCATATCATGCTCAAACACAGGGGAAAGTTGAGGTTTCCAACCGCGAGTTAAAAAGAATTCTTGAAAAAACGGTTGGAATTTCAAGAAAAGACTGATCTTTAAAATTAGATGATGCATTATGGGCATACCGAACGAAGTTCAAAACGCCAATTGGAACATCCTCATATAAATTAGTCTTTGGAAAAGCTTGCCATTTGCGAGTTGAATTAGAACACAAAGCTTTTTGGGCACTAAAAACATTAAACTTTGAATTAACCTCTGCTAACAAAAAGAGATTTTTTCAGGTTAATGAATTGGAAGAAATGAGGTTGGAAGCTTATGAAAATGCCAGAATTTTCAAAGAAAAAACAAAAATATGGCATGACAACTTGATTCGGAAAAAAAGTTTCAAAATTGGAGATCAAGTACTTCTTTACAATAGCAGGCTGAGGCTATTTCCAGGAAAATTAAAATCCAGGTGGACAGGTCCTTATAATATTACAGATATTACTCCATATGGAGCAATTGAAATTCAACATATCAATGGAGGAGACAAATTTAAGGTAAATGGTCACAGGTTAAAGTTGTATTTTGGAGGACATTTTGAGCAACAACCATCGGTAACCTTGATAGCCTAAACATTCTGCTGTTAATAAGTCGAGCTGATGACATTAAACTCAGAACTATAATTTTTTTACCCATAGCCATTGAGGGTGAAGTAATGGAGCCTCATAAGCCCAAGATAATTTATATGAATAAATGCTTAACTAATTGATCTGGTTAATATCCAGATTATTGTACAACCGGGACATCCCATGAAGGCCTCTACAAAAACAGAGCCATCTATACAGTAGTAATTCCATGGTGGTCGGTATGCTTGAGTCACTGGCTGGTTAACCATCTAATTGTATAAATTAATTATTGGCTCACGTAAATTTTCTGGTTTATATCAAAACCCGGACTCCATGACTGATAAGGTCTAAAAGCTAGTCCAGTCTATTACACATAGAATATATGTGGTCACAGTTTCTTTCAAGCTTTCTTCTGTGACTGTAAATTTGAAAGCTAAAAATATTTTTATTTTATTTTATTTTTAAATAGTTCTTTACTTATTTATATATCTACTAAAAATATTTTAATTTTCGTAAATACATTACTACTTATATATAATTCTCTTTCATGGATTATCGTTTTACTGTGGGGATTAAATTCACAAAATAAGGTCTCTTCATTTTTTAAATATTAACTCTTTTCTTCTTGAATCACATAACTTCCAAGTTTGATATTCCAATTTTGTGAAAGCAAGGATTTGCATCTTCAACTCAAGAAATCATTGGAATTGAGAAGAGTTATGAACATCAACAGGTAGATTCAGTAATTCTTTACTAGAACTTGCTCAGAATGTTTGTCAAGACGAAATAATAGTTGACACTACTTTCTGAAAAATGAATTAAGCTTTCTTTAATCTCTTCTTTTTGGCCTAAAAATGCAACAAAAGAAAATGTATCCCTAGTACCCAACTTTGAAGCCTGAAAATCATCCTTTCTCTTCACACCACAATCTGAACCAGTAAATTATAGGTACCCATGTATATGTAATTACTTCTTCCTAATTGTTTCTCTTCAGTTGAAAATTCAAAGATGGAGCTTAAAAAAAAATTGCCATAGAAAAAGCAAAGAAGCAGTATACATATAGATTCTTCATATATAGAGAAAATTCTATTGTACAGAAAGTATTGTTAAAAAAAATGAAGAAAAAAATTGCTTCAAATTTCAGAATATATATAGCTTCAGTAGCTACAAATAAAAAAAAAGTCACTATAAATAATTCTTTTATCCTATCAGCCTGAAGCCTAACTTTACAAACCGAAAAAACCCTAAAAGATTTCAACAAAATAGTGTTTAAACTACATTAGTGGCGATTTACATAATGAGCAAGCCTATGGATAAAGAAGTACAATTCTTATTGATGGTGGCCATAAATTTATCAATTCTTAAGAGTCATAGGGAGAAAAAATGCAAGTTCTTGCCAAACAAAGATGGAATCATAAGAAAGGTAAATATTTTGTGAGGTTGAAAAGGTTAATCAGTTTAGGAAATGAGGAAATCCTTATCTTGAATAAATTTTCTCTCTACAAGGCAAACAATGATTTTTGAAGAGAGTTGTTCAAAAAAAAAAGAGAAAAAAAGAAAAATTTGGTATTTCCTCGAGGACGAGTAAAAGTTTAAGTATGGGGGAGTTTGATGAATATAAATTATTCATGTATTTTCATACGTATAAATAAGGATTTAAAAAAAAACCATGAATAAATATATTCAATTCTCCTATATTTTCTAACAAGTTTTGCAGAGGAAAGTTGAATTGAGGAAAGAGTACTACTAGCAAAACAAGGAGGAAAAAGAGCAATGCACGTGATAAACAAGAGTGAATCAAATTTTGAAGTCACAACATGAAGTCTTGAAGTTACAACATCAACTTTTGAGTCACAACTTCAAGACTCAAAGTTGCAACATCATCTCACATTTGCTACACATTTTCTATAAATAGACATTCATAATATATTGTGAAGAGAGTCTGACGGGAGAAAATTAATAATTGGTCTTTCACTTTGTTTTAGTATTATCTACTAGTTGTCTTTCTTTTAGAAGAATAACTTTCCTTCACAAGTTCTTTGTTCTAAATTAGTTTTTATTACTTAGTAATGGAGTAACTTCTTTTGTTGGGATAGTTGATGAAGCTTGATATATATATATATATAATACTATCTCAGTTTAATACATCTTTGGCTTGAAACTTTCTTTTATATTTAGTACTGTGCCGTAATAATAGTTTTAATTAATCATTATTACTTCTACATAATTTTTATCTCTAAGTTATTTTTATACTGATTTTGTAGTTCTCACGAAGCAAAATCAATATATAATAACCAATGGATAAAATAGTAGAGTGGGAGTAATTTTTAGTAAACTATTATTCCAAGTTCGTAATCTTACTTGCCTCAGTTTTAATTCTCACAGAGAAATTGTTGTAGGCAAGATTATTAATTTTTAGTAAAAATATTCTTACGAAGTTTTCACTACCTCTTAGCACAATTCAAGCAAGAAAAATATTTCTGGCTAATCGTCACTAGTTTTAACTCAATTAATCACATAACCTCACGGGGTGTTATTAATTGACTATTTCTTAGTGAGCTAAATATTATTGTATTAGCAATAAGTAATTATTCCTTAGAGAAATACATGTAAAAATTGAGATTTTATTGTAATATATTATCAAGTGAATTCAACGATTCCCAACTCCTTTAAATTATAAATCTTCCGCAAGTTCTTGATTTTTATTTAAGTAATTAACAAGTTCTAAACCTCACTCACTTTTCATCAAATTGATTTTCTCAAATAGTAATTGAAATATTAAAAGTCTGTAGCATAGATGTTCCAATCTCTATGGGACGATATCATAAACTATACTAGAATTTGACACAGCACTAGCAGGAAAATCCTATACACATTGGCCTCGTCACGTGTCCAGGGTGTAAGTCCCGACGGCCGAAATATAAGTCTTACAGAACTAAGTCTTACACATATTTTTATATATGAATTATCTATTATTTATTGTTATTTTAATGAATTTGTGTACCTATATGTGATGAGTTGGCTCCATTACTAAATTCTAGGCCATGCATGCTGATGCCATATGCTCCTACAATTAATCATTCTTTAGGTGCATTGACTTTAGCTTAACTTAAGTGCTTCCATGCCCATTAAAGTTAATAAATTAAATCATAATCCTTTTTTCTTGGGTTGGTGGAAAAAGAAGAGAAAAATTCTAGCTTTTTATTATTTTGACAAGATATAATACTTTTGACAAGATCACTAACCGCACTAAATAGGCCTTTCTACTAATTGAGGAGTCGATCGATCTATTTTGCAATATTTTTTCATCTGAAACATAGAAGAATAAGACGAATAATTCTACTGTAAACCACATGTTTTTTTTCAGTTTCACATACAATACTATACATTTTCTAATGATTTTTTGGGCAATATGCATACTCGAGAAGACACAGCTCGTCTTAATAATCATAGAAAACAATTAAACAAATGTAAACCAAATGAACTTTTGTTTGGTTACCTCCAGTCTTAAGAAGGATCCGTGACTTATGGCTATTAAGTTGCGTGTTTGCTTTTAGCAACTGGATTTAATTAAATAATATAATGAAGGTGGCATTTGGATTCTTTGAATAATTAAGAATTTGAATAAATAATTGCATCTGACTGTTTTTGGAACAAGACTACAAGTAGCAGTTCTGAAAATCTGTAAAAACAACAAAAATCTACTACTATAAAAGATAAAAGATGTTTAAGACAAATTAATTAAATCAGAGACGAGCAAATTAAATTAATAAAATAAAACTAAAGAAGCTGATTATTGTGGGGAATTAACTTAGTGGGCTAGAACAAAGAGTTATGCTTATTGGGATGCTAATAATAGGCAATATAATATACTCCTAGTAATTATAGGGACCATATATTTAACTATGCATAAATACAGAAAATAAATTTAAAGAAAGGTCTAGCAATTTACAAGATGTACATCTTGTGATTCAAAAAAAACACAAACGGAGAACGAATATCGTCTTTGACAATGAGGAAACTCTGTGCGAAATGACAAAACCAAAACATATTCTTATAATATCTTGTTTAAATTCCTGATAAGGATTCTGCTGTTTTAATTTGTCATTTGGTGCGTGAATAATTGAAGTCGCTAATTATATCTGGACAGCAGTGAACAGAATATTTCACAAAATTATTTTTGGTTTAAAAAGCTAAATTGTCAAGTAAAAAAATGAGAATATGGTTATAGAGTGTGAATGAAGTCAGCAAGTGGGTGAGACTTTAAAATTTTCAATAAATATGCATAAGTATTTAATTGCGGACCCAATAACTAAAAGAGCTATGGATTTAATATCAATTTTAAAATCCATAAAATTTAAATCGTTACTTCGTCCCTGTTAAGAATCCCCTTCTTTTCCTACCTTAAAAATCTACTAATATTTTAAAAGGTTACTAATGAGAATAAATCATCAGCCGGCAATTACAGAAACTTTGAATTTGCTAATTAATGGAAGTCATGATCAGTGTATGCATTACGCACGATTTGTAGGGTTTACAGTGTTGATAATTATTGGTAATATGTCAAAAGATTTTTTTATATGTGGCATTGATTTAGAAGATTGTGTAACAAATGGCTCTAGTAAGCCAAGTGACTATGAATACCCACCATGTGGCACTTTGCATGAAAATATGTAGCCAAATGACTAAGCCATAAACAAGTGGCAATAATGAAACGTTTCCCAATATAAGAAGCTTTCCTTAGGCCTTTAAATAGCCATGATTAGGTCATAATTCGTCAATCATCAAACACCAAGAAAAGCTAATCATTAGCTAAGGAGAAATTCTTCTATCTTCTTTCCCTCCTTTACGTCCCTCTCTTTCTAATTTCTTCTTCTATAATATTTTAATTGGCATATGATATTAGTTGCTCTTTCTCTTCCAAATTGCTGGATTTATTATTTAATTTTGCTGATTCATGTATCCTCTAAATAAAATAGAGGCAGGCTTGTTTAATCCTAAGGAAACATTTCACATTGCTGAAATAGTTTTTTAGGACAGTGCCTAACACGACTCAAGTCAATTTATATGTATACTTACAAATAATATTATTATTGTTATTTTTTCGATGTCATTTCACTACGTACGGGATAGAGTAGCTTTAGTTATATGAATCCTCTTATCCTACTGAACGTGTCAATATGGAACAAAGTTTTGACTTTCCCTCCTTTCCCACTCCCCTAGCTAGCAACCGATTAAAAAGGATTTCAACTCATCAAAAGTTACCAAAGAACTTATTGGAATTTTTATGCAAACAGCCTGCCTATTTACTGGTACGCTGTTTATTTTTTTTTTTATAGCCGATTAAATTGTACAATTATATAGATATTATATATAAACTATTATATTTAATTTAGACAAATAGGTGAACAGCTATTTAGATTAATTCTTGAAACTTACTAATTAAATGTGATCTTATGTCCACTCCCTTTACATTTATCATTGTTTCCGTTATTTTCATTTTTGCTTAAACTGCAAAGTCGCATCACCCAGACTCCGCAAACGTTTAAGTTTGAAAGCGGAAGATGAAGAATTATTGATTAAATTATTTGTAGGTTGGTAGAGGTAATATACTAGTAATTATTATGAAAGGAGTTACTAGATGTGGTATTACTATACTAGGGGTAGTTTAGACTATTTAATGATAGTTAGTTTGAGATTAAATATTAATTTGTAAAATGTGTAAATAGCGGTCGTTTGTAAAGTGCTTGGACGGTTAATAACAGAATACCACTTTTCTCATTTCCTCCATCTTTACTCATCTCCTTCCTTCCTGGTTTGCTCCATCAAATCCATAGATTTAACATGGTATCAGAGCAGTTAGACTAGGAAATTCTAGTCTCGTTTGTTGATTCGCATTGCTAATTAGTAAAATTTGTGAGTGTAGAGAATCAATCGAACAACGAAGTTCTCGTCAATTGAAGCAGAGTAGCCATCGGAGACATTGTTGAAAACACTCCGACTAATGTCGCTGTGTAGATGCAAGTGTTGGTGGTAGTACTCAAGTTGACGAAGAATCTGGAGTGGATTTGCCTCACAATCACCCGATGTATCTCAGATCTGCCAATACGAGTGGAGCTCAACTAATCTCGTTTCAACTATCAGGTACTAATAACTATACTATATGGAATCGTTATATGAGGATAGCTTTGTGAGGAAGAAATAAGTTATATAGCTTTGAGAGGAAGAAATAAGTTAGGGCTTGTAGAAAGAATATGGAAAAAAATTTTTTTTGTAAAAATCTGCGGGAACAATGGGAGAGGTGCAATGCAATTGTACTTTCATGGCTATTGAATGCAGTAACTCCATAACTTGTTGAAGGAGTAGTGTTTGGAGCTAGTGCACAAGCTGTTTGTGAAGACCCAGGAGAGAAATTTGATAAGGTAGATGGCTCTAGATCTTTCAATTTGCCCAAAGAGATTGCAACATTATATTAAGGCACTTCCTCTGTTTAAGTCAATTACACTAAAATGAAAGACCTCTGGATGAATTTGAGGCATTAGTACCAGCTCCCTGTGATTGTGAAAAATCTAGAGATTATGTTGCCTTTACGAAGAGATAAAAGTTGTATCAATTCCTTATAGGATTGAACGACTCCTATGCTCAAGCAAGAAGTCAGATTTAGCTATTGAGCCCTTTACCTACAGTCAATCAGGCATTATCAATGATTAGGAGTGATGAAAATTAAAATTCTATAGTTGCTACAACAGGAAGTCTGGGATCAACATCACCAACCTTGAATGAGAACTATGAGTCAATTGCCTTGTAATCAGCCAGGCCCCATGGATTACAAACCAATTTTTAACCTAACAACTACAACAATTTCAACAGCCTGGGAATTACTCAAAGTAGAAAAAGACTTACCATGAATATTGTGACTTCTGTAAAAAGAAGGGGCATAATAGGAAGAATTGTTGGAAGATCATTGGTTATCCACAAGGGCCTAAGTCTAAGAGGAAAGGGGAAACTGCTGCTTACAATGCCTGCATTGAAAATCCAAATCTATCCTATTTTTCACAGGTACAACCACTTATGCAGGTGCAAAATCAGACTCAGATTCAAGTCTCACCAGGATTGCAAATGTAGAGACAGTCTTTAGGTTCAAGGGATAGCTCAACAGGCAGACAATCAATGGCTTGCACCTTCACTAAGGAACAATATGAGAAGATACTACAGATGCTAAACAAAAGTTCTCTATCAGCCCCTTCAGCAAACATGGCAACATGTACTAGCAAGTTTTGTAAGCCATAAGTCTCCAAAATAGATTATTGATACAAGAGCCATCAATCATATGGTATTTGATCTGAAGCTACTATCTAAGTCAGAAGAAACCAAACCTAGTGACTCTAAGAAAGTCCACCTATCCAATAGATGTAGTCTATGTTACACATATGGGTACTAGACCTAATTCAGCAAGATATATACTAAAAATAATTATACATATTATGAAATTCAGATAAAACTTATTGTTAGTGTCCAAGTCAAGTGTTTCCTTTTACCCTGACTTTTGTTTGTTTCAGGATCTTTACATTGGGAGGGTGAAGGAGATTGGTAAGGAACATGATGGTCTCTATGTCCTAATCCCACATCAGATAAGAGAAATATAGAAATAACACTGACAGTCAAGGATACTGCAGAATCAAAAAAGGAGGAAGACATTGATCTGTGGCATAGGAGGCTAGGAGATGTACCTTCTAGATTGCTGAAGAAACTATTCTCATTTAACTCTGGTAAATGTGTTACAGTTGTGAATAATCATGTATTCCCACTTTCTAAACATACTAGACTTCTATTCCATACCAGCAGTTTAAAAAGTATACAATGCTTTAATTTGATTTGTGCAGATTTATGGGGTCCTTATAGACTATCAACAGTTGATGGAAATAATTACTTCCTGACTTTAGTAGATGATTTCTATAGAATGACATGGTTATTCTTACTGAAGTTTAAGTCTAATGTGTGTGTACTTCTAAAATTCTTCATGTCCTATGTGAAAACACAATTTAATAAAGTTGTTAAGGTGATCAGAACAGAGAATGGATTGGAGTTTGTTAACTCCACTTGTAGTGAGATATTCAATAATCTTAGGATGGATCATCAGAGAACATGTGTATATACTCCTCAGCAAAATGGTGTAGCTTAAAGGAAGCATAAACACATTCTGAAAGTTGCTAGAGCAATGAGATTTCAGGTTCATATACATCTAAAATATTGGGAGCACTATGTTTTGGTAGCAGTTCATGTTATCAATAGGATGTCTTCATCAGTACTTAATGGTGTTTCTCCTTTTAAAAGTGCACAACAGACAACCATCTCTAAAGCATCTAAGGGTGTTAGGATGTCTATGTTATGCCAAAGTAGTTCAAAAAAGGGACAAGTTGATGCTAAGAGCTAGACCAGCAGTAATGATGGGATATGCAACAACTCAGAAGGGCTATGCGCTCCTAAATATCAGAAACCATTATTTTTTTTGTTAACAGGGATGTTACCTTCCAATAAGCTATCTTTCCATTTAGACAGGCAAGAAGCAAATATTCACCAATCTTTCTGCAATCTGTTGTAGCACCAGATTCTCCTCAGTTGACAGGAACTCCACATGTGCCTGACATAAGATACCATGATGATCATAACACTATACTACCACAACCAGACATGGGAGACACTGTTGATGTCACAGAAGCATATCCATGATGTTGAAGTTGCAGATGAATGTGCAAGTGACTCAGTTCCAACAACTCAGAAGCTTCTGATGATGCACAAGTGCAACATTCATTTTCTCAACCAGCTTCCACTGATCCACCAGTTGCGGAAAATGAAGTCAGAAAATCATCCAGACCTAAGAATCCTCCCATTTTGATGAAGGACTTAGTGTCATTGAATGTTAATGAGTCTGTTCCTTATGCTATTGCAAGCTATGTTTCCTGTACTGCAGTATCCCCTATATACCAAGCCTATCTATCAGCCTTTCCTCTATTATAGAACTTACCATTTTTGCTGAGGCTAGTCAAGACCTTAGGTGGATAAAAGCCATGAATCCTGAAATTGAGGCAGTAGAAAGCAATCAAACATGGGATATAGTTCCACTTCTCACAGGTAAAGTTCCAATTGGATGAAAATGGGTGTATAACGTCAAATACAAGGCCTCAGGTAAAGTGAAGAGATTTAAAGCTAGGCTATTAGCTAAAGGTTATAGCCAAAAAGGGGGGAATTGACTACCAAGCAACTTTTTCACCTGTTATGAAAATGGTGACAGTAAGAATTGTACTGTCTATAGCTGCAGCTCAGAAGTGGAATATACATCAAATGGATATGTACAATACCTTCCTTCAAGGTGATCTCTTTGATGAGATCTACATGCAACTGCCACCAGGATTTAGAAGCCAAGGGGAGTCTCATCCAATATGCAGGCTTTTTAAATCTCATTATGGCCTTAAATAGGCTACTAGGTAGTGGAATGAGAAGCTCATAGAGGCCTTATATCAGTTTGGTTTTGCTTAGAGCCAATATAGCCATTCTTTGTTCATCAAGAAGACCAATGAATGCATTGTAATAGTATTATTTTATATGGATGATATGCTAGTTACTAGCAATTCCTTGCAGTTGATTGAGGAGACAAAGACAGCTTTACAACAAACCTTTAAAACAAAAGATCTAGGAGAGCTGAAATTCTTCCCTGATATAGAGGTTGCAAGGTCTACAGATGGAATTCTCATGCATCAGAGAAGGTATGCTCTAGAGATCATTTCTTAGCTTGGCCTGGGAGCAGCAAAGCCTGTAGCCACTCCGTTAGAGGTCAATGCAAAGGTGACAACAAAGGAGTATGATGATCATTTGGGAACTACAAGTAATACTGTAGATGAACTATTATCATATCCAGGACTCTATCAAAGACTAATTGGGAAGCTGTTGTATTTGACGGTGACGACCTGATTTAGCATTCAGTTTGCAAATGCTAAGTCAATTTCTTTAACAACTAAAAGGTCTCATATGGAGGCTGCAATAAGAGTTGTTAAATATGACAAGAATCATCCTGGGCAAGGTGTTCTGATGTCAAGCAAAAACACAAGAACACTGGAGGCCTACTGTGATGCAGACTGGGCTGTATGTCAGCACTCAAGGAGATTTGTGACAGGGTTCTTGATAAAACTAGGTAATTTTTTGGTGTCTTGAAAGTCTAAGAAGCAGAAAACAGTATCTACAAGCTCTGTTGAAGCAGAATACAAAAGTCTAGCAGCCACAGTTGCAGAATTGGTATGGATAGTATGACTGATAAAGAAGATAGGAGATGAGATTCAGCTGTCTGTAAACATTCACTGTGATAGCAAGGCATCCATACAGATTGCTGCTGTGAGCACGTGATTTTTGCCCTATGTGAAATACTCCTACAAATTAAAGAAATAAATTTTTTTCCAATTATTTGCAATTTTATAGGAATTTGTGTTAATTATTTGAATTTTTTGTGCATGTTTATTTTTATTAAAATCATTAAAAAAATACAAAAAATTCCATGCATTGAATTTAGAATTTATTCCCATATTTTTAGGATTAATGAGAAGTGTTCTACTAAAATGAAAATCACAAAAAAATAGTTCATTTTTATATTTTAGCTTTGTAATTTTAGATTAGTAATTTTTTGCTTTTTATATAGGAGAAACTAACTTTTATAAATATTATAGTTAGATAATTAGATCAATTTTACATTTTAAATTTATTCAGGAATTTAATTTAGTTTTTTTAATTAATTAGAGAAAGAAAAAGAAAATAAAAAGAGAAAAGAATTTGAAGAGGGCTTAATTTGGTTTTAGAATTGGGCCAGGGTTCAATTGACCCAAAATCCCACCGATCCGCCTGAGCCCAAATCAAGTACCCGGTCCAGCCCTGTCTTATACCAAATGATTTTCAGACTCGTTAAATCCCATCCGTTGATTACATCTAATCGAACGGATGGGAACTATCCGTCAATAAATATTTAACTATCCTAAAACTAGATCCCCCATTTTGAACTCCATCAGTTCAACTCCACCCAAACCCTAGCCAGGCCCTACCGCCCTCAAAACCTCAAACCCCACCGCCGGCGACATAATCCTAATCAACCCCAATTTCATACCACACAACCACCACCTAGCCCTGGCCCTTAATTCGTCAAATTTGTCCCCAAAATCCCCATACATTTGCCCCAATTTTTAATTTAATCAAGAAATTTGAGAACCCTGATTCGTCCACCTTTTGAGGTAAATATAGATTTCAAAGTTGATAATGAGTCGGAACTCATGCCAATCAATTTTTCTCCCTAAGAACAATCGATTAGCATCAATTTCGATTCATTTCAAAGCCCATCAAACTCCATGCAAGACCAAATACCGGCAAAACGTCGTCAAACGATACCGTTCGTCAATTCGCTCAAATGTTTCCGGCAAAAAATAGTATATATCTTTTCCTTTTCTTGCGTGTATATTTATGTTCTTCCCATCTCAGTTGGTCCATTTGTTTGTTGGTTGACCTAAACTTTTAAAATAATTTACTTTAGATAATTGCATGATAGGGTTAATATTGTTTTCTTCTTCTCCGTTTTGTTTGATTTTTCCATTTTTGGTCAGTTTTATCTGGTTTAGTAAATAGTGTTGAGTTAATGTTCAATTGTTAAAGTATTTTTGTTTGGTTGTTCATTTATGGATCAGATTTCTTATTTTCTACCTTTGGTCCTTTTCTTTTCTTCTTCTTCTTCTTCCTTTTTTCGATTAAGTGTCCAGTTTAGCCTAGGTTGTAATTGAGTTTGATACTCATTGTTGCTGATTGGGCTTCTACATTGGTTGCGCGAGCATCTCTGGCCCTATTAAAAGAGGCCCATTCATATGGTTTGAGTCTGGGGTCAATTTGACCCATGATTGACTCATTTGGAAAATAAAGACTAGGCCAGGCAGGGGTACTCTGGGGATTTGGTATGGGGAATCTTTCCAGTTGGGAAGAAGTTTCTAGAAATGGGTGAAGGCTTGCATGCCAAGGAAAGGGGGTTCAGATTTACTTTTTTAAGGGACGTGAGGGGTAAAATAAAAGGAGGAGAGAAGACTCAGAAGAAATAAAAAAACCAATCTCTGCTGCCCTAACAACCCTCTATAAAGCTTCATTTCCTTGAATTCTAGGGTGGAGAAAAATATAGAAACAACATAAAACTCTTACACAAGAATTGGTGAGCTTAATGTTCCTTTTTCTCTAAAAAAAAACAAAGTTTGGAGGTGGTATTTTCTGGGAATTTTCTAAAACTCTAAGTTGAAATTACTGAGTGGAAGCTGTTTTGAACTATGATTTTTCACTACTGATCTCTGTTATTGCTTGTCATTTGGGTGTTGCTCTAGGCTGACTTTCAAGGCTTTTGTTTATTTTTTTGCTCTAATAGGTATTTAATGCTGAACCCGTGTGGTCATTTGAATCATGTACATGAAGTTTTTGGTCCATTTGATGCTATCACTTTTGGTTTTTTTTGGAACTTGTGGATCGATTTCATGAGTTCAAGTCTAACTTATTTTATTTTTTTTCCTTCCTTATTTTCCTTCCAGCATATTAAAAGTTAGCTTTAAAATATATATAATAGATACCTTGTCCAATAAATTCATGCTGTAAAATTCTTTGAAGTGTAACTTGATTACTTGGTTTTTCTCTAAGTATGGACTGTATTATAACGTGCTGGAAGGGTATTTGTGCATCTAAGTTTTACTTTGGGGATCTTTTTTGAAGCTTCAGTTATCCTGATGTTTTGTTAGTCCAAAGAATGGAATCTGCTCGTTTTATTTAAGTTATATTGGTGTTAAGTCATTAATACTTTAAATATTCAATGCGTTCACAGTTATTTGCCAGATATGTGATTAAAGGCGTGAATACTGATGTATAGAATTATTGGTTGAAGTTAGAATTATTGTTTATCATACATGTAAGCATAGATTTAAGCTGAAAAGTAATGACAACTATATGTGTGTGTGGACTATGTTATCTAATTGAGGTCTTTCTAAGATTTGAAGTTAAAAGGCATACTCTTGTGCTATGGTAAATGTAAAGGCGTAGTTCTGTACTAGTGATTCTATGTGCTTTGAAAATTGGTCAGGCGATTTCTCTATTTTAGTACTGCAAATGCTAGGTGGTAAATGTCTACATTCACCAAGTAATTAGTCCTGGCCAGCAATGAATGCTTTTCACTAATGTTTTCTCTCTGTATAAAAGATTGTTAAATAAGCCTTGTGTACCTCTTTGCATAGTATCACCTTTTGAGGTACAATTAGAAATCTTCGCGGTAATCTCTAACGTAGGAGATGAACAAATCTCGAACATCTTTAGTTGCTGCAATCAAATGCAATTCCCTTCAAGAAAAATAAACTGAGGCGTGCCATCCTTAATTAAATTACTTATGGCCCTCACAAATATTATAACTAGATATTAAGTATGAATATTCGTAGAAAAGCCTTTAGGCGCATTTAAAATACAATTGTGACTATGTATACATTCGCATGACATAATCACGATTCTAAAAACCAAATCGGAGTATGCGTTCACGCAATTTCGAGCATACTTTCTCAATAATAATAAAATTGTTATTACTAGTATGCTAAACTAAATATAGTTCTTTTAGTTCGAGGTATGCCATCCACAATTTAATCACTTATGGCCCTTTTGTTAAGTATTTTAAAAAGATATTCGTAGTTTACTTTAGGCATGTTTAATATACCATCGTGGTTATGTACACGTTCGCGTGACATAATTACGATTCTAAAAATAACATCGGAGTATGCGTTCGCGCAACTTCGATCAAATTTTCTTAATAACGTCGACACGTTCACGTGACATAATTTTTGACGCGCCAAACAAGTAGGTACACGTACGCGTGACGTGTTTTAAGATAATCTCTTAATTAAAAGAAGGCAAATGCACATAGGTTCTAAAATCAGTAATTAACCAATTTAATTAAGCCAAGTATAATCAAAGCGACCGTGCTAAAACCACAGAACTCGCGAGTGCCTAACACCTTCTCCCGGGTTAACAGAATTCCTTACCGGAATTTTTATGTTCGCAGACCATAAATAAGAGTCAACTTTCCTCGATTCGCGATTTTAGATCGGTGACTTAGGACACCATAAATTTTCTCATGTGGCGACTCTGAATTTAATATAAATAATCCCGTCTTGAATGTCACTTAAATTGGAAAAAACTCCCTTATATACCCTTCCGGGAGTAGTAAAAAGAAGGTGTGATAGCTCTGGTGACTCTGCTGGGGATAGTAACCAAGAACTACTGGTTCAGGGTTCAAGAATTCGAGCTTATAATATGATTTTACTTGGCTTTATTTATTATTGATATTATTGTATTTTATGAACCCAATGTGGTAATTACTATTTATGTGCCATTTCAATATTGTTTGAATATTATTAAAATGCTTTCTTACGCCACCCTTCTGAGTCTTCTAAAATTTGGCGCACACATTCGCGTGGCCCACTTTCTGTTAGAAGTCATACCAGTTAGAACGAGGCATGGGTCAGCAACAAGGCCGGGCAGACTTTAGTGCTCCTGATACGTTGCCCCCACCTCGGATCGAGTTGTCCACTCGGGTAAACCCAATTTAGAACACAACCCCATGTTTAAACTTAGAAGAACGTAACCTTATGTTGGATCCCTTGTAGGAACGTTTGTTTGTATCACGTGCATTTGACTTATGGGACTCAACACAGGGGTTGGGTCTGTCTAGGACAGGTGTACCCAAAATAACAGACCATCCTGATGCATCTTACGTGCTATGTGAACATTTATTTGTTTCGACTTGCATGCTGACCGACTAGGAAAGACAATCAGGGGAAGAGCCAAGAGTGGCGTAGAAAGGAAATAAACTTGGTATTTGAAATAATCCCGAAAGTCTGCCGATTTGTTTTTTTAAAAAGAGGGGAAAAAAAGAAAAAAAAAGCAAAAAGAGTCTTTTCAAAACGAGCCACTCGCATTTTCTTTTAAATTATGTCAAGACTGCCTGAACTACACAGGTCTGATTCCTACTAGATATGGGATACGTAGGCAACCTACATAGGGTTCGGCCTCTTTTTGCAAAATTAACCAAAAAACATGAAGTCGTAGGTAGGGATCTATGTCAAGAATAAGCCGACCCAACTTCGGTGTCGTTCTCACCGAGATAGCCTTAAAATATTTTTCGATTGTTGAAGGGATATTTTTGTAGAGAACGAACAAATCTGGCAGTAAGGGGGTCATTTTTGCAATTCTTTTCCCCCGGCCTCAAAATTTATTTGAAATTGCAAAGAGGCCATATTTACAAAAGTAGCCACTTTTATGCAGAAGGGAAAAAAGGTCATTTTCTTTCATCCCTTTGGGAGTTGAAAACTATTTCCTCAAAAATCTATCAGAGTCAACTCTAACCCTAACCATTCACAGGTGCCAAGATGAACATTGTCCAGGACCCGAAACTACTAGTCATAGAGCAGGCTTAGTTGTAGTTGCACATGTGGTGGCATGATTTGGATGAAGATTGTCAAGACTCGGTGAAAGAACAGTTGGGTGCTCTTACTTATATATTGGAAATCAAACCACATGAAGATTTGATCAAAGCTTTGGTAACCATTTGGGATCCTGTGTACAATGTCTTTCGTTTTCGGATTTTGAGCTCACCCCTACACTGGAAGAAATAACTAGGTACATCCATTTTGGCCGGGATTTGAGAAAAAAACGGCTGATATTCTCAAGAGAGTCCCATTAGTGCACAAATTCTTTGATCTTCTTAATATCAGCAAACAAATAAAGAAGGCTCATGTGGACAACAGATGTTGTTCCTTTCAATTTTTGTATTCTAGATTCGGGCATTCGGTCGGGTTCGAAACACATGAAAAAGGATTGAACAACAAACAGGACAAGAACATTTGGCAAATTCATCGTAGGTTCGCCTTCATAGTTGCGTTCCTGGGAATCATAGTCTTTCCAAATGCTGAAGGGATGGTAGATACCCGCATGGCTAGAGTTGCACAAACCCTTATTACAAAGAAGTATCACACACTTGCTCCTTTGGTACTGGCAGATATTTATCGGGCATTGACATTGTGTAGATTCGGGGCTCAATTCTTTAAGGGCTACAGTGTTCTTCTACAAATGTGGTTGATCGAGCATCAAGCAAAGACAACTTCATCAAAAGCTACAAGGAAAGGGTGAAAGATTACAACGCTCCAGAAGGGTTTGAAGCTTGGATCTTCCATTTGAAAGCTTTAAAATAAAGTCAAGTCGAATGGACTATAGGTTGGCTCCCGATGATAGAAATCATATATATGATAGCCACAAAGGGTTATTTGATGTTGATGGGTTTTAGGAGTGTCCAATCATACGCACCACAGAGTCTTAAGGCAGTCAGGGAGATATCAGGTGGTTCCTAAAGATGAAAATCTAACCACCCAGGTCATCGAACACCATCCAGAGGCCGCATTGCCAGAGGCTTTAGTCCAGCAGGATTGGAATAGTTATCGGTATCTGAAATATGCCACCCAGGTACCAGATATTGCCAAAGGGGAAGTGAATCCAAATTATGCAGCGTGGTTTGGAAGAAATCCAGGTGCAAGAAATGAGCCAGAGCCTGAACCAGAGCCCGAAAGACCGCATGTGCAGGCTTTCGATGGCAAAGTCAAGGAAAGGTTAGCCTGGGGAGAGAAGGAGAAAAAAATACCAAGCTACCATTCACACCCTTGAAGAGAAATTGAGAAACGTTGAGTTCAATAATGATCTACAACTGCAAGAAGCTGAAGGAGAAAGAAGGAAATTGACCCAGGAAAACGAAGCCTTATGAGCTCAAATTCAAAGAATGAAAATCGCCATAAAAAATCCGGCCAGAAGTAGACAATATGAGAAGCTCATAAACGACCTTAGGAGAAAAGTGGGTGATTACGAGGATGACCTGGAAAAAATGGAAAAGGAGTTAGCAAAAGCCCAAGCCAAGTTAGTTAAGAATGCAGAGGGACGGGCAAGTTTCATCCGACTGCTGAAAGAGAAGTACGATAGAGGAATGGTGGGTCTAAAGAAAAGTATCAATGTCCTTGAAAACGAAATGACCAAGCAGGCAAGAGATTTCAAACAGAAAGGGAATACTGCTATGCCCTGATGTCGCAGTTAGAAAAGGACCTGCAACAGCTTCAAGAGCAAAATCATAGTGCCGAACAAGTTTTGGGGGCCCGATCTCAGCAGATTGGACGATTGCTACAAAAGAAGGGTATTGTTAGGGAAAGGGTTAGGAGGATTGTGGACTACATTTGATGAAATGCAACGAGTGTGAAGACATGACCCAGTCCATGTTCTTCGCTTCAGTTATGATTTTTGTCCGACAGATCATGGATGACTTGTTTCGTCTCCAAGAAGACCTGCGCATACGCCCGTAGCAAGGCCAACTAGAGCAGCAGTGGAAGCACTTATGTATTCTTGATTTTATTTTGCGAGTCTGTTTTGCAATTTCTTTAGAGTCTGTCAGTCCATTTTGATTCTTGCTTTAGTTTTTGAAAATGTTTAAGTCTGTAGGGAAGTCGTTATAATCGGGATGTTTCTATTTTGTTCTATTTTATAATATTTGAAGAAAATTTGAAGAAAAACAAAAATGTGTCCTTTTATTTTGCATTTATCCCCGAAACTACGTTTGGTCTGATTCATGCGGCATCATGATAGGTAGGTAATCCCCATAGGATTCGATCATAACCAAGAAATGAAAAAAAAAGAGTGGAAATAAAAGAAATTTAGGGGAAAGAAATAATGGCAAAACAACAGAGGAAAAGACGATGCGAGAATAAAATAAGGAAAAAGAACCAATAAAGAAAGGCGGGAATGAAAAGGAAAGAGAGAAAGAAAAATGCAAAATAAAAAGAATTAGTGAAAGTCGGCATGAAGCAAGCAGCCGTTCTAATGCATAATAGAAATGGTTAACTGCTTAGGTGCATTATATCCCCAACCTGCGGTTGCCTACCTTTTAAGTTCTTAATCACTAACAAGTTTGCTTGTTGTCATCAAGTACAGGCAGGTGGTTAGTTTGTTTGGCATTCTGGCAACCCACCTGTACAACACCAGGTCTTAAAACAAGTTGATTATGGCTGGCCAAGAACTAGATGCAAGCGTTATTGATCCATCGAGAGATGGGGAAGTGTCTGAGGTTAGTCTGAAAGAGGAGCTACATAAGTTGAAACATCAGATGGCCGAAATGTACCAAGCATGGGTGAAAGGGCATCCCCCACCATCATACCCTGCCAACCCTGCCTTCATCCCACCACTAGCTCAATCCCAAGAACCTCTCATTGTTGATTCATCCTCACATCATGCACCAGGGTTCACCCACTACCACCACTATCAAGGTACCACTTACCAAACCCCACAGGCACCACCAGCCAAATCAATCCCATACCCCCTCCACCAACCACCCCTATTTTTGTAGCACCCCCGCCAGATACACTCCATCGATCCTCCATTGAGCCATTATTCCAGACCTAGTATAATCAGTACTATCCCCCAGAGCTTAATTTCAAGGCCCCATATCATCACTCTTACACTCCTTGTTTCGACCTCCCTGTTGAGACTGAGAAACTGCCTAAAAACCCGAAACATGAGGAGATGTTTAGGAAGATAAGAAGCCTGGAACAATCGTTCAGAAACATACAGGGATTGGGAGGACAGGTGAGCGTAGCCTATAAAGATTTGTGTCTATTTCCTAATGTTTAGTTGCCTGTTAGATTCAAGATGCCTAAATTCGACCTATATGATGGGCACGGAGACCCAGTGGCCCACTTGAGAGGATTCTGCAGTAAAATGAGAGGAGCTAGTGGAAGAGATGAGTTGTTAATGGTATACTTCAGCCAGAGTCTAAGTGGCGTGATGTTAGAGTGGTACACACATCAAGATCACAGCAAATGATATACTTGAGATGATTTGGCCCAAGCATTTGCGCGGAACTTCCAATACAACATAAAAATTATTCCAGATCGTCTGTCCCTGACTAAGATAGAGAAGAAACCAGGAGAAAGTTTCAAAGAATATGGTTTTCGCTGGAGAGAACAAGCAGCAAGATTCAACCCTCTGATGGAGGAAAATGAAATGGTGGAGTACTTTCTGCAGGCTCTGGAGCCTACTTACTTTGGCCATCTGATATCGGCCATAGGCAAGTCTTTCAACGAGGTAGTGCAGATGAGAGGCATGGTGGAAGAAGGGCTTAAATCAAGAAAAATCATAAGCTACTCGGCCATCAATGTAACCACCCAGGCCATTCAGAATGGTACTAAAGGAGTGATCGAAAAGAATAAAAAAGTAGATGCTGCAATAGTTGACTCAGGATCGTGGCTTGGTCTAAGGGGTATACCACACCATTACACCCAGCTTCGACCCCATCACCGAACCTACACCAAACCCCATATAACCTACCTCAACACTACTTTCCATCACTAGATCCTCAGTATTCTGTCCATCACGCCCAGTCATACACTCAATCCCTTTCTTACCCACAATGGCATGCCTCGACCCCACAAAACACCTAACCAGCTCCATAAAATGCTTACCCACCTCCACGATCCTACCAAAACCCTGCCGGTCTAGGTTTTCGGCCCAAGCCAGTATTTAGGAATGAGAGGTTGCAATGGAAGAAAACTTTCACCCCGTTGGGGGAGTCTTATACCAGCTTATTCCAGAGATTGAGACAATTGGATGTGCTGAGGCCAATTGATTCGAAATTGTCAAACCCTTCTCCAAAGAATTTGGATTACTTCCTCAGTTGTGCATATTATTTTGGTACTCCGGGGCATGATACGATCAATTAGAACCCATTGCCAACTCATAATGAAACAAACATGATGGAGATAGTACATAAGGAGGGGGAGCCCAAGAAGCCTTCACAATCTGTTATGATGATTCGGTCTAGTGAGGTCAAGCCAGTCAAGGAAAGAATTATCACAAAAGCAATGGTTGAAGGATCAGCGAACAAGTTGAGCATGACAAATGGTGAACCATCTGTGGTAGTTGAGAAGAGATCCACAAGTGATGCTGTAGCTAAGAAAGAAAAGTCAAATGTGATCATGCCAGGGTTGGCGAACAAGCCTATCATAATTGTAGAGGGTGCCCTTACGGACCCTGTCATCATCAAGCCTATAACCCAGTTGCCGGTAATCAACACCAAGTTTATCCCATGGAACTATGAACGGGTGATAGTGACCTATAAGGGGAAGGAAGTGAAAGAAGAAGTCAATGAGGCCCAGGGATTAACTCTTTCGGGGAGATGCTTTGCCCCGTAAGAGTTAAGGAAAGCTAAAACACTCAGAGATAATCAAGTTCCACTAAAGAAAGTAGTCACTGAAAAAGAAGTGGAGGAGTTTTTGAGAAAAATGAAAGTGCAAGATTACTCCGTCGTGGAGCAGTTGAGAAAGATCCCGCTCAGATTTCCTTGATATCATTGTTGATCCATTCAGATGAGCATCATCGGGACCTGATGATAATTCTTAACGAAGCTCATGTCCCCGATAAAATTATAGCGAACCATTTGGAGAAGATTGCCAACAAGATATTTGAGGTGAACAGGGTCACCTTCTCTGATGACGAGTTGCCCATGGAATGTACCGAACACAACAAAGTTCTCTATCTTACAGTGAAATGTGAAGATTTTGTGGTCACTAGGGTGTTGATGGATAATGGTTCTAGTGCAAACATTTGCCTCTATCCACTCTGAACAAGTTGAAGATTGATACTGAAAGGGTCCAAAAGAATAGTATATGTTTCTGAGGTTTTGACGGTAAAGGAAAAGATTAGGTTAGTGATATAGTTCTTGAATTGACAATAGGACCGGTTGAATTCACCATGGAGTTCCATGAACTGGATGTGGCCATCTTTTACAATTTGTTGTTGGGTCGGCCTTGGATACATTCCACCAAAGCAATCTCGTCCTCTTTGCACCAGATGGTCAAGTTCGAGGGGGACAGACAGGAGATCGTCGTGCATGGTGAAGAGAATTCGTGTGCTTACAGTGATGCCTCTGTCCCGTTTATTGAGGCCGAAGACGATCAAGGGCCTTAGGTCTACCAGGTTTCTGAAACAATGCTACTTGAGAAGGTTCCAGAAGGGAAATATATTCCAACTCCAAAGTTAGCCTCCGCATATGTCATGGTGGCGTCTGAAATGCTGAAGAATGGCTTTGTGCCAAACAAAGGCCTGGGCACTTCTTTATAGGGTATCGTACAGCCAGTGTCTCTGCCTAAAACTTGGATACATTTAGTCTTGGATTCAAACCCACATCGGCAGATGTGAAAAGGGCTAAAAGGTTAAAACAGAAGGCGTGGGCACTTCCAAAGCCTTTCCCGCATCTCTCCAGGTCATTTGTCAATCCTGGTGCCATGAAATGCCCAGTGACAGCAGTTCCAAGTCATGTGGTGGACATTGATGAAGAGTTAATTGGAAGGTTCCAGAGTTTGTTTGATGATGTGAACGTGGTAGAAGTTGGAGAAGGTTCCAGCAAAGTAGATATCGGGCTGAAAGTAAAGCTTAACAATTGGAAGGCTACTCCTCTCCCTACTCGGAAGGAGTTTTGGTAGTTTGATTTGTTTTCCTTTCTATCTGGGTTATTCCAGGGTTGTAACCCAGATTATTTTTATTTTTCACTTGTTTGATGTACAAACCTTATTATCCTTTATTTTCAATGAAATGCAATTTCCCTTTTCCATCATTCCTGATAATTTTTATTTTTGTTTTCTTTTCTTCTTTGTACAGTTCTTTTTATGCTAGTTTCAATGACATGACATGCATGAGGAATCTTCAGTCAAGTCTTAAAAGTCAATCTAATTCTAAAATAATAATCCAAGAAATAAAGAGCGATGATGAAATAGAATATGATGAGGATGAGGCACTTGAGGAAATCAGTAAAGAATTAAATCATTTTGAAGAAAAACCCAAGTCTAATTTGAATGAAACCAAAGCAATCAATTTAGGAGATCCAGATAATGTTAGAGAAACCAAGATAAGTATCCATCTCAAACCCCAAATCAGGGAAGAAATAATCAAAGCATTGTTTAAATTTAAGGATATTTTTTCATGGTCGTATGATGACATGCCACGCTTCAGTACCAACTTGGTGGTCCACAAATTACCAACTGATCCAACTTTCCCTCCTGTCAAGCAAAAATTAAGGAAGTTTAAGACCGACATGAGTGTGAAGCTCAAAGAGAAATCACAAAGCAGTTTGAAGAAAAGGTCATTCGGGTTACACGGTATCCTACGTGGTTAGCTAATGTTGTGCCTATGCCAAAGAAAGATGGTAAGATCAGAGTATGTATTGATTACCGTGACCTCAACAAAGCAAGTCCGAAGGATAAATTTCCGTTTCCAAATATCCTACGTGGTTAGCTAATGTTGTGCCTATGGGTCTTTTGTGGATTGCTATGCGGGATATCATCAGAACTTAATGGATGAGGAAGATGCGGAAAATACGCCATTCATCACGCCATGGGGAACATATTGCTACTGGGTTATGCCATTTGGTTTGAAAAATGCAAGGGCAACCTACATGAGGGAAATGACTACCATATTCCATGACATGATATATAAGGAGATTGATGTTTACGTAGATGATGTGATCATAAAGTCCAGGAAGCAGTTCGACCACGTCAAGGAACTGAGAAAGTTCTTCTAAGGCTCCGTAGGTACAATCTTAATCTCAAACCTGCAAAGTTTGCATTTGGTGCTCCGTCGGGCAAGTTGTTAGGATTCATAGTCAGTCGATGGGGCATTGAGTTGGACCCATAAAAAATCAAAGCTATCCAGGAATTACCACTGCCAAAGAAAAAGACTGAGGTGATGAGTCTGCTAGGGAGGTCGAACTATATCAGCCGGTTTATTGCTCAACTCACGACAACTTGTGAGCCCATATTTATGTTGCTAAAGAAGGATGTCATGATCAAATGAACTGATGAGTGCCAGGAAGTATTCGATAAGATTAAGGAGTATTTGTCAAACCCATTTGTGTTGGTCCCGCCAAAATTCGGGAGACCTTTGTTTCTTTATTTAACAGTCCTAGATAATTCATTTGATTGTGTGTTGGGTCAACATGACATCACTGGTAAGAAAGAGCACGCAATCTATTATCTCAGCAAGAAGTTCACATCTTATGAGGTTAAGTATACTCCCCTTGAGAGGACATGTTGCGCCCTGACTTGGGTAGCACAGAAGTTGAAGCATTATCTGTCATACTACACTACTTACCTCATTTCTCGCTTGGATCCTTTACAGTATATTTTTCAGAAGCCTATGCCTACAAGAAGACTCACAAAGTTCAAGATTTTGCTCACAGAGTTTGACATCGTCTATGTGACTCGGACGACGATGAAATCCCAAGTTTTAGCCAATCATTTGGCCGAGAACCCGGTGGATGAGGAATATGAAACATTGAAGACTTACTTTCCTGATAAAGAGGTAATGCATATTGTTAAAGTCGAGTATGACAAAAAACTCGGTTGGAAACTCTTCTTTGATGGGGCTGCTAGCATGAAAGGTGTTGGAATAGGAGTCGTGCTCATTTCTGAAATAGTACAACACTACCCTGTCACAGCTCATCTTCGTTTCTATTGTACCAGCACATAGCTGAGTACGAAGCGTGCATTTTGGGTTTAAGGTTAGCTGTGGACATGGGAGTCCAGGAAGTGCTAGCTTTGGGAGATTCAGATTTGTTGGTGCACCAGATTCATGGAGAATGGGAAACTCGAGATTTGAAGCTCATACCATATCGACAATGTCTGCAGGATCTTTGTCAGTGGTTCAGATCGGTGGAGTTCAGGCATATCCCTAGGATCCATAATGAGTTTGCTAATGCCTTGGCTACTCTAGCATCGATGTTACATCATCCAGATAAGGATTATATTGACCCTTTGCGTATTTAGGTCCGTGATCAACATGCTTACTGTAACATGGTGGAAGAAGAGCTTGATGATGAACCCTGGTTCCACGATATCATGGAGTACATCAAGTCGAGCGTATATTCGGTATAGGCCATGAGAGATCAAAAGAGAACAATTCGACGTTTGGCGAGTGGATTTTTCTTAAGTGGGGGAGTTTTTTACAAAAGAACTCCAGACCTTGGATTGTTGAGATGCGTAGATGCTGGACAAGCCACGACTATCATGATCGAAGTGCACTCCGGAGTCTGCGGGTGCATATGAATGGGTATGTTCTGGCAAAGAAAATTCTTCGAGCAGGTTATTATTGGCTCACCATGGAGCGAGATTGCATCAGCTTTGTGTGCAAGTGTCATCAATGCCATGTGCATGGTGATTTGATCCATTCTCCCCCGTCTGAATTGCACACAATGTCTGCACCATGGCCCTTTGTTGCCTGGGGTATGGATGTCATCGGACAAATTGAGCCAGCAGCATCCAACGGTCACAGTTTCATTCTGGTGGCCATCGATTATTTCACCAAATGGGTTGAAGCTATGACTTTCAAATCTGTGACCAAGAAAGAAGTGGTTGACTTTGTTCATTCAAACATCATTTGTTGGTTCAGAATTCCAAAGGTAATTATCACGTACAATGGTGCTAATCTTAATAGCCATTTGATGAAGGAAGTATGCCAGCAGTTCAAGATTATGCATCAAAATTCCACTCCGTATCGTACCAAGGCAAATGGAGCGATTGAGGTAGCCAACAAGAACATAAAGAAGATACTTTGATAGAAGGTGCAAGTTTCTAGGCAATCAAAGTTACCGTTTGGTTTGCTGGGTTATCACACTACTGTACGCACTTCAGTAGGTGCAACTCCTTAGTTGTTAGTATATGGTACTGAAGCAGTGATACCTGCGGAAGTTGAGATTCTATCCCTCAAAATTGTTGCTGAAGTAGAGATTGATGGCAATGAGTGGGTCAAAACCCAATTGGAACAATTAAGTTTGATTGATGAGAAAAGACTGGCAGAAGTATGTCATGGCCAGTTGTATCAAAAGAGAATGGCAAGAGCATACAACAAGAAAGTGCATCCCCAGAAATTTGAAGTGAGTCAGCAAGAATTGAAATGCATCCTTCCACATCAGGCTAAAGCAAAAGGCAAGTTTGCCCCAAATTGGCAGGGGCTGTTCGTGGTAACGAGAGTGCTGTCAAATGGTGCTTTGTATTTAACAGATATAGAAGGCAAGTGTGTGGACATGGCTATCAATTCTAATGCATTTTAAATTGTGTTGTTTGTACTTGGCATGTTTTGAAGATTGGAATGGCGAAGGTATTTTATTCTTTTTTGAGACTTTTATTTTCTTTCATACCCCTCTTTTGGAATCAGAAGCAGAGTTTAGAAATACAGATACAAACAAAAAAGAGGAAAGAGGAAAAGAGAAGAGAAAGAGAGAGAGAGAGAAAATGAAAAAAAGAAGAAAAAAACAAAAAGAGAAAAGTACAAAAACAAAGTAATTTTTATGACATGAAATACGTTCGACCTAATTCCCTTTAAGGATACATAGGCAGCCTCACGGTTCAGTCCCATCAAAATAAAAATTCAAAGTCCCAGGCAAAGAAACTAGAGCAGAAGTTGTGGTTTTGTAAAAGATTTGATTCCAAAAGTTGTAATTTTGAACTCATTCAAGTTGTTTTGAGCCTTTAAGATATCCTTTATTTCTAACCCCATCCAAAAGCCCATATTGTAGTCAAAAGAAAGACCTTCGGACCAATATTTGAGAATGCCAAGTCAAGTGATATAGAGATATGATTCGCATCAGGGTCAACACTCCGTTCTGCACAAGGAAAATGAGGAAAGTGAGAGAGTCCTATTGGTGAAAACCCCCACAGGCACTATAGGGCTATGGAAAGATGAGAGAAATCAAAATGAGAGAGTCTTATCGGTGAAAACATTCATAGGCACCATAAGGCTACAGTGAGCTGAGAGATGAACAAATGAGAGAGGTTTGTTGGTGAAAGCCTTTTAGGGCACCTCAAGCCGAACAAGGTTGGTGACTTTGCACAGAGATTAGAATATGGAAATCCTGGGGCATAAAGTATGACAACTGAAAGGTAATTGGTTAAACAGGCTAGGCTGATTAATCCAAAATGCATGTCATGATCATTGGTGCCAGCTACTTCACTCAGATAAGTCTCTTTTCCTTTTCTCCCTCAAACAGTCATCCTGTTTTGGATTTTCCACTTTATTCCTAACTCTCGAAGTCATTTCTTTTGGGTCTATCTCTCTAAAGGTTTTCCAGTGTCAACCTTGTTTAAGCAAGCAAGAAGGGGTTTCAAAGCTTACTACCAACTTCCAATTGCGCAAAGCAAAGTACGACCAAAACATACCAGAAATAGCATGATGCATAATGGAAAATAAGGTGTTGGGGAAAGTTCCACTGGCCGATTAGTCTGTGAATTTTGTGGGAGATAGAGAGGTTCGGGTGGGAAGGATAAAAATGTAAAATAGCGGTTTGAGTGTAGAGCACTTGGGTCATTTAGGGTCCTGTGGTTAAAATTCAGTTAGAAATTCAAACAACTCCTGGCCAGTTCAAAGCAGCCAGTTGGAACAAATATCAGCAGCGGAAAAGCCACCTTCAGCAAAAATGCCGCAAACTAATCACCATTTTTTTTTCAACTGATAAAATTTTCTTTGATTGAAATAGGGACAGGAAATTTTGTTTGTTTCGGAGGAACCCTCCGTGAGGACAGGATGTACCGGATAGGTTCAACCGTAAATCTTCTGGACCCGCCTGGATAATGGGATTTATTTTGAAATTCTCAGGACCCTCCTGGATAATAGGACCTAGTTAAATTTCAAGACCTTCATAGATAACAAGATTTAGCCTAAGTTCTACCTTTAGGAAATATAATTTAGCTTTAAAGTTGTCACTTTTAAGATGATATTTAATTTGAAGTTTTCAAGACCCTCCTGGATAATGAGATTTAACTTTTAAATTCTTAGAGATTTTGGGTAACATGATTCGATTAACACTCACAGATGCGTCCAGATACCAAACTGGGGCAGAAAAGTTTCTTTTATTTTGTCTGTTTTTTTATAATGTCTGGCGCCCACCTGGAGAACAAGGTAATACAATTAAAGTTTTGGCAATCAGGCGCCCACCTAGAGAACAAGAGAATACAATTAAAGTTTTTGGTAATCAAACGCCCACCTGGAGAACAAGGGAATACAATTCAAGTGTTGAAATCAGGCGCCCACCTAGAGAACAAGGGAATACAAATCAAGTTTTTATCGATCAGGCACCCACCTGGAGAACAAGGGAATACTGTTCAAGTTTTCAAGGGAAAACAATTCAATTTTTGGCAATCAGGCGCCCATCTGGAGAACAAGGGAATACAGTTCAAGTTTTGGAAATCAGGCGCTCACTTAGAGAACAAGGGAATACAATTCAAGTTTTGGCAATCAGGCGCCCACCTGGAGAACAAGGGAATACAGTTCGAGTCTCGACAATCAGGCGCCCACCTGGAGAACAAGGGAATATAATTCAAGTTTTTGGCAATCAGGTGCCCACCTGGAGAACAATGGAATACAATTCAAGTTTTAGAAATCAGGCGCCCATCTGGAGAACAAGGGAACACAGTTCAAGTTTTGGAAATCAGGTGCCCAACTGGAGAACAAGGGAATTTAATTCAAGTTTTGGCAACAAGCGCCCACCTGGAGAACATGGGAATACAATTCAAGTTTTGGCAATCAGGCGCACACTTGGAGAACAAGGGAATACAATTCAAGTTTTTGGCAATCAGGCGCCCACCTGGAGAACAAGGGAATACAATTCAAGTTTTTGGCAATCCGGCGCCCACCTGGAGAACATGGGAATACAGTTAAAGTTTTTTGTAATCAGGCGCCCCCCTGGAGAACAAGGGAAGACAATTAATGTTTTGGCAATTAGGTGCCCACCTGGAGAACATGGGAATACAGTTAAAGTTTTTTGTAATCAGGCGCCCCCCTGGAGAACAAGGGAAGACAATTAATGTTTTGGCAATTAGGTGCCCACCTGGAGAACATGGGAATACAGTTAAAGTTTTTTGTAATCAGGCGCCCCCCTGGAGAACAAGGGAAGACAATTAATGTTTTGGCAATTAGGTGCCCACCTGGAGAACATGGGAATACAGTTAAAGTTTTTTGTAATCAGGCGCCCCCCTGGAGAACAAGGGAAGACAATTAATGTTTTGGCAATTAGGTGCCCACCTGGAGAACATGGGAATACAGTTAAAGTTTTTTGTAATCAGGCGCCCCCCTGGAGAACAAGGGAAGACAATTAATGTTTTGGCAATTAGGTGCCCACCTGGAGAACATGGGAATACAGTTAAAGTTTTTTGTAATCAGGCGCCCCCCTGGAGAACAAGGGAAGACAATTAATGTTTTGGCAATTAGGTGCCCACCTGGAGAACATGGGAATACAGTTAAAGTTTTTTGTAATCAGGCGCCCCCCTGGAGAACAAGGGAAGACAATTAATGTTTTGGCAATTAGGTGCCCACCTGGAGAACATGGGAATACAGTTAAAGTTTTTTGTAATCAGGCGCCCCCCTGGAGAACAAGGGAAGACAATTAATGTTTTGGCAATTAGGTGCCCACCTGGAGAACATGGGAATACAGTTAAAGTTTTTTGTAATCAGGCGCCCCCCTGGAGAACAAGGGAATACAATTCAAGTTTTTGGCAATCAGGCGCACACTTGGAGAACAAGGGAATACAATTCAAGTTTTTGGCAATCAGGCGCCCACCTGGAGAACAAGGGAATACAATTAATGTTTTGGCAATTAGGTGCCCACCTGGAGAACATGGGAATACAGTTAAAGTTTTTTGTAATCAGGCGCCCACCTGGAGAAGAGGGGAATACAATTCAAGCGTTGAAATTAGGCACCTACCTGGAGAACAAGGGAATATAGTTCAAGTTTTCAGCGATCAGGCGCCCACCTGGAGAACAAGGGAATATAGTTCAAGTTTTGGCAATTAGGCGCCCACCTGGAGAACAAGGAAATACAGTTAAAGTTTTGGAAATCAGGCACCCACCTGGAGAAAAATGGAATACAATTCAAGTTTAGGCAATTAGGCGCCCACCTGGAGAACAAGGGAATACAGTTCAAGTTTTGGAAACTAGGCGCCCACCTGTACAACATGGGAATACAATTCAAGATTTGGCAATCAGGCGCCCACCTTGAGAACAAGGGAATACAATTCGAGTCTCAGCAATTAGGCGCCCACCTGGAGAACAAGGGAATATAATTCAAGTTTTTGGCAATCAGGCGCCCACCTGGAGAACAACTGAATACAGTTCAAGTTTTGGAAATCAGGCGTCCACCTGAAGAACAAGGGAATACAATTCAAGTTTTGGCAATTAGGCACCCACCTAGAGAACACGGGAATATAATTCAAGTTTTTGGCAATCAGGCGCCCATCTGGAGAACAAGGGAATACAGTTAAAGTTTTGGAAATCAGGCGCCCACCTGGAGAACAAGGGAATACAGTTCAAATTTTGGCAATCATGCGCCTACCGGAGAACAAGGGAATACAATTCAAGTTTTTGGCAATCAGGGGCCCACCTGCAGAATGAAGGAATAAAGTTAAAGTTTTGGCAATCAGGCGCCCACCTGGAAAATAAAGGAATACAGTTCAAGTTTTGGTAATCTGGCACCCACCTAGAAAACTAGGGAATTCACTTCAGAATGCAATTCAAGTCAGCAACAAAGGAAGCTCACCTGGAGAGTACGAGTCAACAGCTCAAGATGCACCACAAAGTCGAGAAACAGCAAGATCAAGTTAGAAGATAGTAGACAGGATTCTTGTAATTTATAGATCATCGTTTAGACTAGCTTCTTTTATTTTGTCTCGGTGTAATAGGAAGTTCAGTGAGAAATAACAGCAACAACAACAGTGAAATCACAGCTTTCTGGTACTCCCAGCTACCAAAGCTTCTTGAACTACACTGACCTGATTCCTTTATAGCCAAGGATATGTAGGCAACCTTAGAAGCAAGGTTCGGTCAAATCTTTCCAAAATGCTTCCAATGGAGTATTCAAACGGGCAAAAATCGCTCGTATCCACTCACTTTATCTTGGCCCAAAAACTTTTCGTGTTTCCGAGCAAAGAGGGGCAGCTGTGAGCACGTGATTTTTACCCTATGTGAAATACTCCTACAAATTAAAGAAATTGATTTTTTCCAATTATTTGCAATTTTATAGGATTTTGTAGGAATTTTTGTTAATTGTTTGCATTTTCTGTGCATGTTTATTTTTATTAAAATAATAAAAATACAAAAAATGACATGCATTGCATTTAGAGTCCGTTCCCATAATTTTAGGATTAACTAGTTAATTAATTATTCTACTAAAACGAAAATCACAAAAAAGGTTCATTTTTACATTTTAGCTTTGTAATTTTAGATTAGAAACTTTTCTCTTTTTATATAAGAGCAACTAATTTTTATAAATATTATAGTTAGATAATTAGATCGATTTTATAATTTAAATTTATTCAAAAATTTAATTTAGTTTTTTAATTAATTAGAGAAAGAAAAAGAAAACAAAAAGAGAAAAGAATTTGAAGAGGACTTAATTTGGTTTTAGAATTGGGTCAGGGTTCAATTGACCCAAAATCCCACTGATCTGCCCCAGCCCAAATCAAGTACCCTATCCAGCCCTCTCCCATACTAAACGACGTCATTTCCAGGCTCGTTAAATCCTATCCATTGATTCCATCTAATCGAACGAATGGGAACTACCTGTCAATAAATATTTAACTGTCCTAAAACTAGATCCCCCCATTTTGAACTCCATCAGTTCAGCTCCACCCAAACCCTAGCGAGGCCTTGCCGCCCTCAAAACCCCAAACCCCACCGCCGGCGACATAACCCTAATCAACCCCAATTTCATACCACACAACCACCACCTAGCCCTGGTTCTTAATTCATCATACTTGTCCCCGAAATTCCCATCCATTTTCCCCAATTTTGAATCTAATCCAGAAATTTAAGAACCCTGATTCGTCCGTCTTTCAAAGTAAAACGGATTTCAAAGTTGATAATGAGTCGGAACAATCGATTAGCATCAATTTTGGTTCGTTTCAAAGCCCTTCAGATTCCATGAAAGGCCAATGACGGGCAAAACTTCATCAAACGATACCGTTCGTCAATTTGCTCAAATGTTTCCGGCAAAAAATAGTATATATCTGTTCCTTTTATTGCGTGTCTATTTCTGTTCTTCCCATCTCAGTTGGTCTGTTTGTTTGTTGGTTGACCTAAATTTTTAAAATAATTTGTTTTGGATAATTGCATGATAGGGTTCAAATTATTTTCTTCTTCTCTATTTTGTTTGATTTTTCCCTTTTTGGTCAGTTTTATTTGGTTTAGTCAATGGTGTTGAGCTAATGTTCAATTGTTAAAGTATTTTTGTTTGGTTGGTTTATTTATGGATCAGATTTCTTATTTTCTATCTTTGGTCCTTTTCTTTTCTTCTTCTTCCTTTCCTTTCGATTAAGTGTCCAGTTTAGCCTATGTTGTAATTGAGTTTGATGCTTATTTTTGCTGATTGGGCTTCTATATTGGTTGAGCGGTCATCTCTGACCCGGTTAAAAGAGTATCATTCATATGGTTTGAGTATGGGGTCAATTTGACCCATGATTGACTCATTTTGGGGAAACAAACACTAGGCCAGGCAGGGGTACTGTGGGGATTTGGTGTAGGGAATCTTTTTAGCTAGGGAAGAAGTTTCTAGAAATGGGGGAAGGCTTGCATGCCAAGGAAGGGGGGTGGGGGAGATGTCACGACCCCAGTTCGCCCTCCGTGAACATGTCGTAATGGCACCTAGTCCCTATAACTAGGTAAGCCTACAAAGCGGAAAAAGAACATAGCTTGCGGAATAATTAATTTAAACTGAACGACTAAAAGAAAACTGCATATAAATGTCGCTCGGCATATACAACCCAATAGCGCGGAAGTCTACAATATCATACCAAAACCCAAAAACTCATGGGAACACAAGCTAATGAAAAGTAATACATGGCTCTAACTCCAGAATGTTTAAAGCAAAAGTATAAAAAGAAAAGCTAACTGCTAAAGCTAGAATAAGATAGAGACTTCTGGTCTGCAGACACAGCAGATGTACCTCGAAGTCTCTGCTAGATCTCTCCATCTCGAGAGTGATATGCCTGGAATGAAGTACCTGGATCTGCACATGAAAAACATGCGCAGAAAGGGCATGAGTATACCACAGCGATACTTAGTAAGTGCCAAGCCTAACCTCGGTTGGGTAGTGACGAGGAAAGATCAGGGCCCTACTGAGATTAAGCATAATAATAAGTCTTGCAACAACAAGAAATAAACAGAAGTAATAAGTACAACTACGAAGTAAGACAGGTTATACAAGGCAACAATTAACATCCAAAGAATAAGATAACACATAGTAAAACAACTCAATATCAATACCAACAATGAAGATCTCCCAGGATACCGTCTTGTAGTCCATTTCATCAATAGTCCAAGGAACTCCCGGGATATCATCCCGTAGTCCATCATATGAGTATATTCGAAGGATCTCTTGGGATACCGTCCCGTGTCGATGCCCTCTTTTTCCTTAAAGGCAAAATCGGGTTTGCGACATTTGAACGGACAACTCTATTCCCGTTGGGAATTTAGGTTTTTGGATTGAACAGTCGCCACCTAATGATTAAGTGCATTAGGACACTAAGAAGGATTTGCGTTGAAGAACCAGAGTTTGGGTAAGGTCTAGAAATTATCTCGAGGGGAAGGTGTTAGGCACCCCTCAAGATCCACTAGTGTGGTTCCCGGCCATGTTACAATTGTGACTTCATATAACCAAGTAAGCAATCAAGGTCTCAAGTAAAGGGACATCATTGCAAATAAGTTGAAACTTTTAAAGAAGGCTGAAATTTATAAAGAAAAAGATTTAAGCAATTATGAAAAAAATAAATAAAAACAAATAAGGGGAGGGGAGTCCTAGGTTTATGATTTATATGGATCACATCAATGCAATATCCAGGAATCACTCCTCAAAAGAAGGGTCGCACGTGATATTAGCGCACCGGTCATCATATCCATATCTACCCGTTCCCATCCCGTTAAGGTATTAAAGTGCGGAATAATATCGTTGCTTGTTGCATGCTATTATCCGTCCCAATCCTATCAGTCCTAGAGGTATTTGGGACTAATAATCCTAAAGGGAAGGGAATTGGGGCTTTTCAGAAGTTTAGGAAAGGATAAAAATCTAGGCGACAAGCAATAACAAGTAGCACTTAAAGGGGAAACAAATAACAGTTAGGGCTTAGGAAAGCCTCCTCATTCAAATCAGCAAATCAATTAGCATGACTTACAGGTACTGGTTTGGTCTGTATTAAATAAACTTAGCGTAGGAAGGGTAGAGGATTTAGCATATATTTTCAGATAAGAAGTCCGAATTAGACCTGCCTGCTGGTTGTAATTATTAATGATTGGCATAGTTGATTAATTACCTACACGTTTGCCTAGATAAGACCTGCAATCGTGGTATTTAACATTTGTGGAAGGCATATTGATTTTAAAGAAGGGTTAATGATTTGAGAAGCAAACAAATTCTGCAGGTATTAAACGACATTTATTACTGATTTTAGGCTTGCAGACGAATCAGATTCAGTTAGTTATTCCTATAGGCATGCTTTCTAAGAGTGATTGATTTTTAAAAAACGTTTGTAAAAGTGCAGGAATCCTATAGGTATGGTATCTAGAGTGCATTTGTTATTTTTTAACCTATAGACTGTTTGCCTAGCGTGTATATGCAAAAGTGCAGAAACTTATAGACATGATTCCTAATGCAAATGAATAGCTTATAGGCAAGATTTCTATATGCAGATGAATAAATTTATGAGCAGGATTTCTATATGCAGTAATGAATCAACTTATAGGCATGATTTCTATATGTAGATGTGAATAAACTTATGGGCAGGATTTATATATGTAGTAATAATTCAACTTATAGGCATGATATCTATATGCGGATATATAAACGAAAATGTTATGATTGTAGAAATAAACCTAAAGCATGATATCTACTCCATATGCATAACATGAGAGACCCTCCCCCCATTTTACTATATACCACACAATTATTACAAATTATTACAACTTGAATGAATCCCGAAAAAGTAAATTTACATCAGAAGTTAAAATTCCAACCAAGGAGAGCCTAATTCAGACTCCTAGTCTGATACATGAAATAAACTAACTTCCAAAGATCAGATTTCCAAAGCTTTCTCTTATTTGGGATGTGTCAAAGTTTCAAGGAGCTTCAAGAGCTCCAGGCAGTGCTTACACCCCAAATATCATTACATGATCAAAGTGCAGTGTGGAAGGACCAACCCTCAAATGTCCAAGTTCAGAGGGAGCTCAAGGTCCCAAGGCAAGGCTCATATGAGGGGGGCAGAACTTAGAGGCTAGGAGTAAGTGTAAGTGCGATAGAGGGGAATTAGGAAAGGCCATGGCAGGTTGGTGGTCATGCCCAGCAATTGGGGTGCTGGCACACCCCTGACCAGCCTATCAACTTTAGAATTGGGGAATTAGGACTTGTAGAAGATCAAGTTCAGCCCTGGACAACAAAATGGATGCTGCCAGGCTATACCTTAACTCAGCACACATATGGGAATGGGGTGTGGGGATTCATGCAAGAAATATGATACAAGGAAAGAGCAGGCAAAGGGGAACACCCAGCAATGAGACGTAATGGCACACCTTCCAGCCTACTTAGAGGTTAGGGGGTCAAAACTTAGGTCATGCACAACAATTCTTGTTGCCATGCCCTAAATCCCCACTCACAAACACATAGGGTTAATGGGGTAGGGAATAATTGTTCATAAGGAAGAGAAGCAGACAGTAGCATATAGGCACTTCAAGTCAGATGTTAAAACTTTACAGGGAATAGAAAGCAGACAGGGATACAAGGACTATAAATAAACATATTGGGTGATGCTGAAAATTAATTTAGGACATACCAGTTTCAAAGAGATAAGTAAAGAGAAGTAGTAGTCTTGTAAAAGCCAAAGTGCAGACAAGAAGCAAGAATACTCTAAGTATAAGTTCAGAAGAGAATTGTAATTGTGGTTTTTAGTGTGCTCCATCGTGTGTGTTATGTTAAAGAAAGTCATATATTTATAGTGTAGAAAGCAAGCAGAAATAGGTAAGAGAATAGTTTGAAAATCAATTACACAAGTTTTCCCTTTAATTAAGGGATTCTGATTTCAAACAGGCAGAACTAATTAAGGAAAGAGGTTAATCAAACACTTTTCAAAGCAGTACAAGAGGGGTAAATACATAGGGGTTTATTTAAGGCAACAACCCAATGGTACACTGTTTGTGTGAAATAAGGAAAGGCAATCAATCAAACAGCCAATGAAATCAAAGTTACAGGCTTTTACTCGAATTAACCAAGTCAGAAAAGGGGTAAATAAAGGTTTAGTTTAAAGGAAATCAGTAACAATCAAGTAAACAATATTAAAGGAATTCGAAATCAATTAGTTGTTGGCAGAAACCCCTTTTGAAAGAAGAACTTCTCATATATAAAGCAGACAAATCAAACAAAAGAGTCATCACGTTACTTAGAAAAGATAGTCAAACATTGAAAGATTCAGAATCATAAGCAAGAAGGGGTACAAATTCAATTGCGGACTCTCAAATGAGTCTGAGAGTCCAGGGTCCCAAAGTGGAACCCTAACTTGAACACAAAAATCCAGATTGCCAAAGGAAACCCCAAAATCCTAGGGTTTCAAATCGAATCAAATACAGAGATGAGGAGGCAACAGGCTTAGGGATTTCTTTTCAGAAACTCATGAGAAAACATGCAACTAAATAGAAAGATCAAGCAAACAGAGTGAAGAAGCTAATTCGAAGCATAATGGGAGAACACTAATAGCGGAGGAAACATTAGAAGTAACACATGCTTAAACATGTCTTTTAGAAGAAAACTTTAAACACAGTAAAAAATAGCAAGAACAGTGGGAGAAACACATCAAATCATAGAGGAAGAAGATAGAAGAATCATAGTGAAAAGGCATGCGAGAACATGGCATAGAAAACACAGTAAAAGAATATACAAGAATGGAGTATAAAGCCCGGCAAAAGAACACATAGGAACATAGTAGAAAAAGTAGATAAAACATAGTAGAAAGCAAGTGAGAACACGATATAGGGAACATAGTAAGAGAAACAACACGAATAATAGAGAAGAAAAGTCATAAAACGCTTACATACTTTCCAGAAAACCCAAATTCGGAAAAGAAGGGCTTTTGAAAGTGATTTTCAAAAGAAAAAAATTAGGAAAATCGTTTGAAAAAACCCAAGGGTAGCATAGATATACAAGAGATCTAAAGAGAATTGGAGAAAACCTCGAACAACTAGGGTTTCAGATGAACCCTAGAATGAGAAAGGCTTGGAAAAGGTCCGATCTAAGTCGGATAATGTCGGAATCAGACTCAGGAGGCTAGGATATGCCGAAACCAGGCCGGAGATGGTCGGAAACCTCAAGTCAAAGGAGGTCTGAGTGAAGACCTTTGAGATCTGGCCTCGAACCTTCAAGTATTAGGTACATAGGAGCAATAGGAGATGAGCATAGATCATCTATGGCCTGAGAGACCATGGATTCCGGTGAGTTAGAGGTTGAAAATGGTAGAAGGTGATGAGGGTTTCAAGAACATTCGAGAGAGTTTGAGAGGGGGAGGGTATTCAGATGCGGCAGATTGGGTAAAAATGGGGAATTAGGGTAGGTCGTTTGAGGTTAAAATGGTAAGGGAGAATCATGACCGTTGATCTGTATGATCAACGACCTAGATCTAAAAGGGTAGGTGGGAACCTGGTAGGGTCGTTTGAATTGGGTTATGGGTTGGGTCAGATTAAAAAATTAGGCCGGTCCGGTTGGGGTTGAGATTGGGTCAATTTAAGGATTAAAATTGAAATGTAAAAGGGGCTGTAATTGAAATAAAATGAGACTAGATGTTAAATGACCAGTTTTACCCTTTTTATTTATAAAAAAAAAGTGAAATGCTTTTAAAAACAAATTAAAAGCACTGGACCAATAAATAATATACAATTTATTAAAAAATACTGGAACCGATTTTATAATTATAGAAATGCTATTATTCCTAAAATAGGCTAAAATTGCAATTATATGCTATTTATCTTTTAAAATACCAAATAAATCTGTAAAAATATATAAAAATTACCTTAGCTATATTTTGGTATAATTATGAGAATACAATGACTGAATCAACAAAATGATAATTTTTTGGGAATGATTAATAATTTTATACTGTTAAAATAGGGTAATAAATTATTTTAAAAATCTTTTAAAAATTGGAAAAAATAATAAAACACTCGGACATGCTTATATATGCCTGCATATATTATTTTAAAGGTATTTTACATATAAAATATATGGAAAAAATTGGGTATCAATATCCCGTAGTCCAACTATCAATGTGCAGCCGGATCTATCAGGATCTAACCCGCAGTCCCAAAGTAAATGTGCAGGGGGATCTACCGGAAATCTAACCCGTAGTCCCAAAGTAAACAAACAAGGGGGGAGCTATCGGAATCCCACATCCGTAGTCTCAATGTAAATACGCAGTCACAACACGAAGATATACAGATATAAAGCTCAAAAATATAAGGTAACAGGTAGTTCTAGCCTAATATGCTTCACGTAATGCAAACAAAGCAACTTGAGAAAATAGGCAACTTAGAACAACTAAGCATGCTTTTCTAGCTAACACAATCTATAATTGCAAATAAAATACAGGAGATAAGAAAGAAACTCAGTCTAAATATTTAAAGTAAAACTAGATTTTTCAACAATTAACTCAAGTACACGCTCGTCACCTTACGTACAAGGCATTCAATTATCAAATATCATATTCTAAGGGTAAGGTCCCCCACATAAGGTTAGACAAGCCACTTACCTCGAACTGGCTCCAAAATCAACTCGAAACCACACGTTTGCCACAAGTATCCGACTCCAAATGGACCAAATCTATTCAATTCAATTACATATCGTAAATAACATCTCAAGCAACTGATTATACTATTTAATTTAAAGTTAAGACGCAAATTTAGGTAAAATAACCAAAATGCCCCTCAGGTCAACGTCTCGGAATCAATTTTTTTTTTTTACATTTTTTGAACCCTCGTACTCTCACGAGTCTAACCATATAAAAATCTCGCAAATCAGACGTCAAACACCCACTCAAAACTCAGAATTGCGGCCTAAGAAGTTTCTTCCAATTTTCCTAATTTTTGATCCCCAATCCGAATTTAAATGATAAAATTAACCATAGATTCATGGAATATAACTAGAAAGAATTAATGAAACGTTACTCAATGATCTCCTCTTCAAAACCCATTCAGAATCGTCCTCTCCCGAGCTCCAATTTGATTTTCCAACTTTTGAAACTAAACCCTCGAATTTCATATTACCGCTTCTGCGAAACATGTGCCGCTTCTGCGGCTTTCAATAAAATGCCCAGTTTCCACTTCTGCAGTCCTAATCTCACAGATGCAGATCCGTTTCTGCGGAAATTCCATCCCATCTGCGGAAACTGCTGAACTAGCCCAAACCCGCTTTTGCGGTCTTCCTAGCCGCATCTGCGGTTAAAGTTCCACATCTGCGGTACCTGCTCCTCCTGTCCAAAATTCGCATCTGTGCTTGCCTGGCTGATTCTGCGGCTCCGCCCCTGCGGAACCCAAACCGCAGGTGCGGTTATGACAGATACCAGCAGTCTTCAGCAACTCTTCAACTTCAAAAACCTTCCGTCAACCAAAAGCACCAGTAACACTTAATACCCTATTCAAACTTATACCAATCCTTAAACCACCTAAAACAACATCGGAAACTCGATTAAATCAAGGATTCGAGCCTAAGAACTTCAAATTCTATCAAAACATGCTTTTGATCAAAAACCTAACCAAACCTCGTCCAAATGACCTGAAATGTCACACACACATCCTAAATGACATGATGGAGCTACTGCAATTTCCTGAATCTTATTCCGACCCTCGGATCAAAAACTCACTATCAGACCGGAAACTTCAAAAATTCAAACTTCGGCATTTCAAGCCTAAATTAACTACGGACCTCCAAAATACATTCCGAACATGCTCCCAACCCCGAAATTACCTAACAGAGCTAACAAAACTACTGGATTTTCATTCCAAGGCCGTCTTCATATTATTCCGACTACGGGCAATTTTCCAATACTTAAGCTCTCATTTAAGGACTAAGTGTCCCAAAACTCTCCGAAACTCAAAACCAAACATTCCGGCAATTCAAATTAGCATAAATAGACTTGGAAAAAGCAGTTAATAGGGGATCAGGGCATTAATTCTTAAGATGACCGACCGGTTCGTCATAGGAAAGGACTCAAAAGAAATAAAAAAACCAATCTTTGATGCCCTAACACCCCTCTATAAAGCTTCATTTCCCTAAATTCTAGGGTAGAGAAAAAATATAGAAATGACAGAAAACTCTTAGACTAGAATTCGTGAGCTTAATGTTCCTTTTTCTCTAAAAAAAATCAATTTTGGAGGTGGTATGTTTTGGGAATTTTCTAAAACTCTAAGTTGAAATTGTTGGGTGGGAGCTGTTTTGAACTATGGTTTTTCACTACTGATCTATGTTGTTGCTTTCATTTGGGTATTTCTCTAGGCTGACTTTCAAGGCTTTTATTTGATTTTTTGCTGTAACAGGTATGTAAGGCTGAACCTCTGTGGTCATTTGAATCATGTACATGAAGTTTTGGGTCTATTTGATGCTGTCACTTTCAGATATTTTTTGGAACTTGTGGATCGATTTCATGAGTTCAAGTCTATCTTATTTTGTTTTCTTTCCTTTCTTGTTTTCTTTTCAGCATATTAGAAGTTAGATTTAAAATATATATAATAGATACGTTGTCCATGTATGAAATTATGCTGTAAAATCCTTTGAAGTGTAACTTGATTACTTGGTTTTTCTTTAAGTATGGACTGTATTATAACGTGCCGGGAGGGTATTTGTGCATCTAAGTTTCACTTTGGGGATCTGTTTTGAAACTTCAGTTATCCTGATGTTTTGTTAGTCCAAAGAATGGAATCTGCTCATTTTATTTAAGTTATGTTGGTGATGAGTCATTAATACTTTCAATAGTCTATGTATTCATAGTTATTTACCAGATATGTGATTAAATGCGTGAATACCGATGTACAGAATTACTGGTTAAAGTTAGAATTATTGTTTATCATATATGTAAGCATGGATTTAGGCTGAAAAAGTAATGACAATTATATATGTGTGTGGACTATGGTATTTAGTTGAGGTCTTTCTAAGATTTGAAGTTAAAAGACATGCTCCTATGCTATGGTAAATGTAAAGGCGTGGTTCTGTACTAGTGAGCTCATGTGCTTCAAAAATTGTCCAAGCGATTTCTCTGTTTGAGTAGTGCAAATGCTAGGTGGTAAATGTCTACATTCACTAAGTAATTAGTGCCTAGCCAGCAACGAATGCTTTTCACTAATATTTTCTTTCTCTTTATAAAAGATTATTAAATAAGCCTTGTGTGTCCCTTTGCATAGTTTTAAATCATAATCCCCTTGTACAATTGGAAATCCTCGTCGTAATCTCTAACGTAGGAGATGAACAAATCTCGAACATCATTAGTTGCTGCAATCAAATGCGATTCCTTCAAGAAAAATAGATTGACGCGTGCCATCCTTAATTAATCACTTATGGACCTCACAAATATTATAACTAGATATTAAGAATGAATATTCGTAGAAAAGCCTTTAGGCGCGTTAAAATACAATTGTGACAGTGTACACATTCGCATGACATAATCACGATTCTAAAAACCAAATCGGAGTATGCGTTCTCGCAACTTCGACCAAACTTTCTCAATAATAATAAAATTATTATTAATAGTCTGCTAAATTAAATATAGTTCTTTTAGTCCGAGGTGTGCCATCCACAATTTAATCACTTATGGCCCTCTTGTAAAGTATTTTAAAAATAATATTCGTAGTTTGTTTTAATCACGTTTAATATACCATCGTGGTTGTGTACACGTTCGCGTGACATAATTACGATTCTAAAAACAACATCGGATTATGCGTTCGCGCAACTTCGACCAAACTTTCTTAATAATAATAAAGCGTTATTAATAGTGGACACGTTTGCGTGACATGATTTTTGACGCGCCAAACAAATGGGTACACGTACGCATGAGCTGTTTTAAGATAATCTCTTAATTAAAAGAAGGCAAATGCACATAGGTTCTAAAATCAGTAATTAAATAATTTAATTAAGCCAAGTATGATCAAAGCGACCGTGCTAAAATCACGAAACTCGGGAGTGCCTAACACTTTCTCCCGGATTAACAGAATTCCTTACCCGGATCTCTGTGTTCACAGGCCATAAATAAGAGTCAACTTTCCTCGATTTGAAATTTTAAACCGGTGACTTGAGACACAATAAATTATCACAAGTGGCGACTCTGAATTTAATATAAATAATTCCGTCTCGATTGTCACTTAAATTGGAAAAAACTCCCTTATATACCCTTTCGGGGATAGTAAAAAGGAGGTGTGATAGCTGCAAATTCAGTATTTTATGAACGCATAAAGCACATTGATATAGATTGTCATTTTATAAGAGAGAAGGTGCTCGAAGGGTTAGTTGCAACCAAATATGTAGGTACAACGGAACAACAGGCAAATTTGCTGACAGAAGGGTTAAAGCAGAGTTCAACATAAAATTTGAGTTCCAAGTTAGGTGTGTTTGATATGTTTGCACCATCTAGGTTGAGGGGGAGTATTATGAAAGAGTTACTTGATGTGGTATTACTGTATTAGGGGTAGTTTAGACTATTTGATGATAGTTAGTTAGAGATTAAATATTAGTTTGTAAAGCATATATATATATATATATATATATATATATATTT
>MU790239.1:59033-69565 GCA_026770625.1 Nicotiana glauca
AAATATAAACGAGAAGTTCATCCCCCAATAGGTTCCATCAATACTTTAGATAACAAATTAGCTATTCATAATAGTATGTGAAACTACAATACTAAAAGTCATAACCAACAATGAAAAATAGGAAGAGGAAGGAAAAACTCGTAGAAGAATTCTCCGCCTTTCTCCCAATGTGTTCTTGCCTCCAAGGGCGTTGTCTAACCCTAAAGTAGTGTCTCTTACCTCCTTAGGTCTAATCTATGTCAAAAATATGTCCCCTCCTCAAAAATAACATTTTTCCATGTATATATACCAAGTAGGGTCGGGCCCAAACACTTATACCTTCCCCTACGCGAAAAAGGACAAGTTTTAGGCCTGGATGGCTGCGGTTCTACCGCTTTCGCGGTCAAACTGCGGCCAAACACCCTCTCAGCTTCTTCATTTGTCCGCGATTGCCTTCTGCCGCGGTTCTGCCGCGGTTGCGGTGAAACCGCAGTTTTTCACCCTGTTCCGTTTAGCATTTGGAAAAACTCAAAACATAAAAGTTGTAGGCTTTGAGTTATCTTTCCAACCATATATTATAGAGCCAAAATGGAGTTCGGAGCAAAAAGTTATGTCCATTGTACTAGACAGTGTACAATATGCTTCATCAAGTCTTCGTTTGTTCTCAACTATCGAATTTGACCCCCAAACACGATCCCGGCTTAATTCCTTGAGCTTTTACTCATACTTCAAAGCTTTAAATCACTTAAATTCATTCCATAACATCTATATAGCTCGGAATCACACCTACAAGGCATAAAACACACAATTAGTTCAAAACACTAGCGATTAAAGCACAAACTCAACTAAAATGCAGTAAATTAGAGTGTAATAATCGACTAAAATACGTAATTATAGCCTATCATCAAGGGTCTTTAAACCTTACTTCCTATCCAAAGTTAATTTATAGGAGTACTACTTTTTATTATTTTTCAAACCTTATTGACACTATTATATGTATTTATAATTTCTTTAAACAATATCAAATGACACCGTTAATTAGTTGCTATAGTTGTCTCCTCGACCGTGGAGCTTCAGTACATTCTTGGAGATTAATGTTTGGCAATTATAATAAGCAGAAGTGAACCCAGAATTTTTATGTGACGGGGCACATTATTATGCTCAACCAGTACGTAAATTGCTTTAAATTAACCATTTACAAGATATATATCTATATATAAATATAAAATTGTGAATGTAAATAGTGATGTGGCATGCCTCTTTGACCAGTATGGCAATTTATCTTCTTTCTCATAATTTTGAACTTTTTCCTTATTTTTTTTTGCAAAAACAAAGTCTTTTTCTAACTATAAAATAGTACCAAAATGTCTTTAAGTATATTGATTCACTCTCTCCATTTAATCACGTCTTTAAATGACTTCCAACAATAATTATTTGTAATTGTTGTCCACCTCTTCCTCCATCTATAATTACTTATCAATTAATGTGGAATCGTGTATAGGATGTGAAACGGTATAACATGACATGAAGAGGTCCTAGCACAATAATAACACACCTCTTAATTCTCACATCTCGCAAACAAGAAATAACTGCTCTACCTTCTCCCTTTAAATAAGCACACATAATCAGATTCATTCTCAATTGTTTTTGTTATGGTTTGACTGCATTCAATTATTTTGTTTCTTTTCATTTTTATTTCTTTTGCATATTTTTGTCCGTTTTGTTTTGTTTCAGACATGCAGGTCTGAAACAGCCGCTTACATTGTATTACTGGAGAGAAGTCTATAAATTTGTGTTCTGCCCACCAGTTTTCGTTTATTACCTAAAAAAGGTTCAATATGCTTCATTGCTTTGTGTAGCAATAGTTTTCAATATGTGTCATTATAATTCATGAACTCCACGGTAGATATCCGATAATATCTTATTATTGGTCTTTTTGTTATTGCAGCAGATAATTTAAGGCATAGGTGCAACACTGAAGCTATTTATCCACACATTCATTGAAAGTTCATGTACCATAGTGTATGGGGTCAAATTTGACCCGCTACGTCCCTACGTCGGCGTGGTTGACCGTCAAGCGTGCACGTACTAAGGAAGGGGTACGACCTAGGGATGATGGAATAAGCGATACCATAGGTCCCGCCGTTCTTTCGAGGGCATATAGTCAGTTCGTGTATATTTTAGTATTTCAAAGAGGGTCCCTTGATATATAAAAGGGACCCAAGCATTGCAAAAGAGAGAGGATTTTTTGGATCGAACGATTTCTCTCTCTCTCTCTCTCTCTCTCTCTAAAAATCACACTCTTTGAATTTCGATCTGCTGAGATCGCAAATGAACAAATATTTCATATATCCCTAGGTCTTATTATATTCGATTATGATTTACTCCTTGATTTATTTCGATTGATTTGTTTGGAAAGTATTCGATAACTTTTGAGTCAAACAATTTGGCGCCGTCTGTTGGGATTTCGGCAATCGAAATCATTCATACCTAGGATATCAAAAAAAATAACGATCACCGTTCTTCACTCCATAGAAACGGAACGATGGCAGAAAGAGAAGCAAAGATGAAGACAATAGCAGGTGTAGCAACCAACCTCATAGGCCCTCTCAACGAGGTCGGTAGAGAAAACATCATAAGCACAACCCCCGGTAGTGCACCAGATGAGGAGATCTCACCCTCTTCACTTGAAGACTTAACAATTCTGCACGAGAAAGGGGCTTCTACATCTGCCGCCAAAGAAACACCCCCGGTAGTCAAGAAGCTACTGGAAGAGTGGTTGACAAACACTCTAAGCAGTTTACTCGAAAAATCACCTCAAGGGAGCACCAGGGACTCATCGGCAGCAGACGTCACTGCTGCCACATGTGAACTCGGCGCTGTACGAGCAACCAACACTTATGTTGATACCAGCGCCAGCGATGGTGCACTTGCAACCATCCTCAAGAAAATGGAGGAGATAGAGAATGAAAACAAAGCGCTCCGTGATCAAATGAAGGAGCACTAGGAAAGAGTAGACAAAATTCCTGGCGCCCCTAAGCTACTGCCAAAGCGCGATGTAGGACGGTTCGTTGAACAACCGTAGAGGCTGCCCCTCACCCAATCCCAAAAACTTTCAAGATGCCACCATATTTAAGAATATATGACGGGACTACGGATCCCGAGGATTACGTGATCGCTGTGAAGGGCAACGATTTGTCTAAGGAACAAGTACCATCCGTACCGCTGAAAAAGTTCGAAGAAAAACTGACAGGAGGGGCCTTGACATGGTATTCTCAACTACCATCTAGGACAATATCGACGTTCGAAGAAAGGGCGGACAAATTCACCACCGCCCACGCAAGAGCAAAGAAAGCCGAAGCTAGGGTCAACGATATCTTCGCCATTAGGCAAACAACAGGTAAGAGACTTAGGGACTTCTTGGCCAGGTTCAATAGAGTAAGAATGAGTTTGCTAAACGTATCGGAAGGTATGACAGTCGCACCTTTCCAAAATGGATTAAACAGAGATGGTTCGAGAGAGATCAAGAAGTTGCTGAGCGGACTCATGAAATATCCCCCCACCACATGGGAAGAGATTCACAATGCCTACTGTGCCGAAGTAAGAGCGGATGAAGACGATCTCAATGGGCCAACCCAACAGCTAATGACAATACAGTCAGAAGCAAGAAGAGATCAACGCAACGATGGGAGACGGGAATAACCCTCACGCTTCAACAAAGAAAGGAATCAACCTTATGTCAGGACCCCCAATCCACCCCCTCCAAGGCACCCAGGTGTTGTACAGTGATATGTCGTCCCACTCCGGAATGAGAGAGGTATGCCTCCTTTGTTATCTGCCTATAACTTTTGTGTGTCCCCTTCAGAACTAGTGTACACGCTGGAGAAGCTGGGCACAAAGGTGCAGTGGCCGCAGAAAATGAAATCAGATCCTAGCACAAGGAGGTCGAACGTCCTATACGAGTTCCATCAGGAAAGGGGACACAAGACCGAAGACTGTATAGGTCTGCGACAAGAAGTGGTCAGGATGCTAAACCAAGGATACCCGAAAGATCTGCTTAGCGATAAGGGAAAGACCAACTTCGCAAGAGGACAAGATCAATACCAAGGTCCACCAAAGTCGCCTTCTCTAGCATGCATCATAAATATGATCGTCAGTGGCGGCAGCGACTCCGCAATCAACCACGTAAAGTTCACCACCACACACAAACTGAAATGCACGATCGCCCATGAACGGTATGACGACTTCGAAGATAGTATCACCTTCGATAAGTCTGATATCAACGGTTTGTCTTTTCCTCATTATGATGCTTTAGTTATAACTTTGCGTATCGCCAATACTGATGTTAAGAGAATTATGGTAGACGACGGAAGTGGCACTTGTATTATCCATCCAAGAGTCCTCATGTAAATGAGACTCGAAGATAAGATAATACCGTGTTGCATAACACTAATAGGTTTTAATAATGCAGTGGAGCGGACCTTCGGAGAGATATCATTACCAGTCTTAGCAGGGGGAGTTACACTGGAAACCATATTCCATGTAATAAAACAGGAAACGGCTTACAACGCCATCATAGGGCACCTCTGGATACATGCCATGCGGGCAGTCCCCTTGAGCTTCTACCAGGTGATCAAATTCCCTACCCCATGGGGAGTATTCAGCATCCGAGGCGAGCCACGTACCAGTCAGGAATGCTACCAGGTATCCCAAGGCTGCACACATACCAAACAACTGCAAGGAGCAAGTACAGAAGCATAGCAATCAGCCGTGTCAGGGGCTAAAGCCAACCCGACAGCGGAATCTATCAAAGACCCAGAAATCGTAGAAGCATGAAAAGAAACGATCGAAGACCTCAACCCGGTCCAGTTGGACGACGCCAACAGCTCAAAGAAAGCCTACATCGGGCACTGTCTCTGCGACCCAAGTAAGTACCACCAATTCTTAACTAATCACGCAGATTTGTTTGCTTTCTCCCATTCAGATATGCCGGAAATCCCGAAAGACATCGCCACTCACAAGCTGAATGTCGACCCACTATACCCGCCTGTACGGCAGATGAGGAGGAAGTTCAATGCTGCAATCAACGAGGCAGTCAGTGAAGAAGTGGATAAATTATTAGCCAACGATTCGATCAGAGAATCAAAGTACCCGCAATGGGTCGCTAATGTCGTCATGGTCAAAAGAAAAACGGGAAATGGAGAATGTGCGTGGATTTAACCGATTTGAACAAAGCATGCCCATAGGACTCATTCCCATTACCCCATATTGACCAGCTGATAGACGCCACCGCCGGGCACGAACTGTTAAGTTTCTTAGATGCCTACTCCGGCTACAACCAAATCATGATGGCCGGAGAAGATCAAGAAAAGACAACTTTCATCACTCACCAAGGGACGTACTGCTATAAGGTGATACCATTCAGGCTAAAAAACGCAGGAGCAACATATCAGATATTGGTCACCAAAATGTTCAAGGAACAGCTCGGCAAGACCATGGAAGTTTACATCAACGATATGCTAGTAAAGTCGACAAAGAAAGAGGATCACATCGATCACTTGAAAGAAGCCTTTGAGATACTGAGACAGTACGGGATGAAGTTAAACCCTGAAAAGTACGCCTTCGGCGTGGCCTCGGGGAAATTCCTAGGCTTCCTCGTATCACAACGAGGTATCAAAGTCAACCCAGACCAGATCAAGGCTATAGACGCAATTCCCGAAACTTTAAACAGCAAGAAGCAGGTACAGAAATTAACGGGGCGGATACCCACCATATCAAGATTTATCTCACGATCCTCCGACATATGCCATAAGTTCTTCAACGTACTGAGAAAGGATCATGGGTTACAATGGAACGAAGAATTCATCGAGGCCCTGAGAAAATTGAAAGCTTACTTGCCGTCGCTGCCATTACTGGTCAAAGCAAACCCGGGCGAGCGCCTGCTAGTATATCTGGCTATGTTCGAAGTTGCTGTCAGCGCAGTCTTGGTCCACAAAAATAAAGGTATACAATCTCCTATTTACTATATTAGTAAAACCTTAGTGGATGCCGAAACACGCTATCCACACCTCGAGAAGCTGGCTCTCGCGCTGGTTGTAGCTTCACGAAAGCTCAGACCCTATTTCCAATGCCACCCTATAAAGGTGATAACGACTTTCCCCTTGAGAAGCATCCTACACAAGCCCGAACTTTCGGGTAGGCTCGCTAGGTGGGCCATAGAGCTCAGCGAGCACGACATATCCTACCATCCAAGAACCGTTATCAAGTCACAGGTACTTGCCGACTTTGTTGCCGACTTCAGCGTAGAGATACTGCTAGAGGCGGAACTGGAGGCCATTCGCGCTTCCCCCAACACTGACCTCTGGGCTCTCTACACTGATGGAGCCGCCAACGCCTCGGGATCGGGACTGGGACTCGTCCTTGAAGTCCCCACCGGTGAAATAATTCACCAGTCCATATGATGCCCCGAGATGACTAACAATGAGGCTGAGTATGAGGCTGTGATTGCAGGTATGAAATTAACCATCAAATATGGAGCTAGACGACTCACCCTTCACTGCGACTCCCAACTTGTAGTAAACCAAGTCACCGGGACTTACCAAATAAAAGAACAGAGACTACAAAAATACCAATCGGAAATCCACAAGCCGATGATCGAATTCGATGAATGCCGCTTCGAACAGATACCCGGGGCAAAACATGTGAAGGCATATGGCCTAGCGAATTAGCCGCGGCTACCAAGAATATCAGCAAGGAAAGCATTGTCACGCTACTCCATTCGGCCATCGATCACATTGAGGTACTTTCTTTAAACCTTACTTAGGACTGGCGCAACCAGTTTGTATCCTATCTGCAGGACGGGACGCTCCCACGTGACAAGAAAGAAGCCAAAAAACTCTGCATGCAAGCCACCCGATACAGCCTGATAGAGCATGATCTCTACAAAAGGATGTTTGGCGGACCCCTCGCTAAGTGCCTTGGGCCGCACCAAACGAGACAAGTATTAGAAGAGGTGCACGAAGGCCATTGTGGCGCTCATACAGGTAATCGCACCCTCATATGCTCTGAGCCAGTTATTACTGGCCCACTATGAATAAAGAGGCAGCAGAATATGTCTGTAGGTGCGAACAGTGCCAAAAGTACGCCCCCATAATACACCAAACAGGAGAGCTTCTCCACTCAGTCACCTCGCCGTGGCCCTTCATCAAGTGGGGAATGGATATAATCGGTCCCTTACCAGCGGGACGAGGAAAGGTATGATTTTTTCTAGTTTTGACTGATTACTTTTCCAAGTGGGTAGAAGCAGGTGCGTATGCACAGATATGCGAGCAGGAAGTCATCGCCTTTATATGGAAAAACATCATATGCCGCTTCGACATCCCTAAAGAAATCAGCTGCGACAACGACCCCCAGTTCATCGAAAAAAAGACAACTGAGTTCTTCGAGAAATGGTAGATTAAGCGGATACTCTCCACTCCATATCATCCCGCCGCCAACGGCCAAGCCGAGTCCTCCAACAAAACAATATTGATCATATTGAAAAAGAAACTTGAAGAAGCTAAAGTGCTCTGGCCAGAGTTACTACTGTTGATACCCAATTTTCCCTAAGTATTTCTTATACCTAAATATTTTTTCAAATAGTATATAGGTGCATATATAAGCACATCCAAGAGTTTTGACATTTTTGTGATGATTTTAAAACCAATTTATCGTCTATTTTCACACAACAAAATTTAATAATTATTTCCAAAATTATCATTTTTGGTGAATAATTCATTTTATTTTCACATCTACAGCTAAATATAATTAAAGTAATTTTTGTATATTTTTACAAATTTATTTGGTATTTTTAAAGCTAAATTGCATATAATTGCAATTATAGCCTATCTTGTAATTCATGACATTTTACGTTTATAAAATTAATCCCAACATTTTTTTAATTAATATTTATATAACACTTGTCTACCTAATACGTTTAATTTATTTTTAAAATCAGTATTACTATTTTATTAAATTAAAAAAGGAAAAACTGGATATTTAACTTATGGCCCAATTTATATTTCAATCATAGCCACATTGCAGTCCCAATTTGAATCCAATTTCAACAAGCCCATTTTTAAAACTAACCCAACCCACAACCCATTTTAATACCCGACCGGATCCCCCATTTAATCACAGTCGTTGATCTAGAAGATCAATGGCCCAAACACGCCCTTTCCTTTTTTAATTTACCAAACTCCCAACCCTAATTCATTTTCTCTCAACCGCCGCCTCTGAATCCTCTCCTCTCTCAACTCTCTCTCAACACCACCTCAAACACTAGCCACCGCCTCTCATCTAAGCCCTAATCTATGGCTTCTCAGGCTCATCGGAGGCCTATCCTAGCCTCCCATGGCTTCTGTGTGCTCACTTCTAAAGGTCCAACGACCAGATCTTGAAGGGTTCCGACCAAGCCTTTATTCGATGACTGTTATTCGGTCGTCTTCAACCCTTTTCCGGCCAGCCATGGCTATTCGAGCTCGATCTTCGACTTCTCTGCTCAGATCGATGGTTTCCGAAGCCTATCTTGTCTCTTGAGTTTCTTACGAAACCCTAATCTCTGAGGTTCCTTCGATTTATTTTAGATCTGTTCTGGATCTATGTGTGTGTGAACCTTCTATGCATTTTTCTCAAAGATTCTTTAATGTTTGCTTTCAGAAACTCTTATTTCCTCAACTAGGGTTTCATGTTATTTTATCTCGAACATCTCTTCTCTGAATCTCGACAGGTTTTTACTGTGTTTGTTTGTATTATCTTCTATCTGAATTCGCATGCTGAAAACCCTAATTTTCTTGGGGATTTTGTTTGAGTTTCCTGGTCTGCTTGTTAATGGTTGTTTGATTCACCTTATTTTTATCTGAGTAGCATGTTAAAAACCCTAATTTTGGGATCTTTTTTGAGTTTCTATGTGTTATTCATCTGATTTAGCATGAGTGAAAACCCTAATTTTGGGGTTTATCCGAGATTCTAAACCTGTTTGACTGCTCATCTCCTCTAAACTCGTTTGATTTTCGAAAACCCTAGTTTCTTTGGGGACTATTCAATTTCTTTGAATTTGTTTGTGCAACTCGCCTGTTGAAATTGCAGTGTGCTTCAATGCTCTTGACTATTTTGGTTCTGAGTTCGTTTCATGCTTGTGATCTTCTTCTCTATTGTTAAACACAGAAACTTGGCTATCATGCTTCGAATGTTTTCCTTTTAAGTTACTATTGTATGCTGTTATTTTGCCATAACTTGGCTTCACGTGTCTATCACTTGCGCATGCATTTATATATACTGAGTTCCTTCTGCAATTGATTCTCAAACTCGTGATTAATTTTCAAAACCTTTCCTTTGTGAAATTCTGATTTTACTTGCGTGTTAAAGGGTAATTGATTCTTTTCCTTTGATTGGCCTTCCTGAATCTTTCCAAAAATAATTTTACACCCTGTACTTAGACTTAATTACCCATTATATTACCTTACTGCTTCTTTTATGGCAACATCCATTCTATTTACAAGGTTTATTCTCCCTTTCATTATTTAAAACCTGTTAGCATCCGTTTGAATAAAAATCCCCTGATTGAAGGGGAATCTTATAATAATTTGATTCTGATTTGTACCCATGCCATATTTGTGTTAGACCTGTACTTGTTACTTTATTTCTCTATATGTTTTCAAAACTATAAATACTCTCCTCCCTTCTCTTTGAACACACACGAACACAAAACACAATATGAGTTCACAAGTCACTCTCACTTGAAAAACGCTCTCTCTTTTACTTGTGCTGCTGTGGACTTTGTTTGCTCTACTTTCTACTGCACTCTTTTGCTTCCTTACTGGTATGTCTCAGTTAGTTTACATGCTTCCACCACAATGTGTTTTATTTCAGTTCACTTCTGTCCAATTCTTTAATTGACATTTGCTGCTAGCATACTGTATCATGTTCCCCCTTTCCTTTGTAATTCAGTATTACATATCATGTCAGTTGCTTGTCAAGAATTTGATACTTTATGAATCCCAAACCCTCATACCCCTTTATATGAGAGTTATAGTTCAGGGCATGACAACACTCTAATATTGTTGTCCATGATTCTGGATTGGATTCTTTGAATCCCAAACTCAATCAATTCCCCTTCCCTTTCCCTCCTTTATGTGTTTTTAAGCTTTAGACTTGGGTCTGGCAGTGTCCTAATCACTGTCCAGACCCTGGTCTGACCTTCAAGGGTCTGCTCTTGATGTGTTTGACCAAGCAGGTGATCAGAGGTGTGCCAGCCTACTTTTTGGCTAGGTATGTCCACTACCTGTCATGGCTCCCCAATTTCCCTTTCACTTTGCACTTACTCCTAGCTATTAAGTTCTGCCCCTCTCTTGCAAGCCATGTTTTGGGACCCCCTGAGCTCCCTCTGAACTTGGATATCTGAGAGCTAGCTCTTCCACACTGCACTGTTTCTGTTCTAGTGGTATCTTGGGTGTAAGCAATGCTGGGAATCCCTGAGATTCCTTGGAACTTTGAAACACCCTGGATAAAGAGAA
>MU790244.1:0-51382 GCA_026770625.1 Nicotiana glauca
TCTCCCAAGATGGACCAGGTCCTTCCCTGAGTTCATTTGTCAATCTTCAAAACTTCAACTGAACTTGGGCCAATAGTTGTGTAGCCCTGTGTTATGGGCGCGTGAAGAATATTTTTGCATCCCCTAGTTGGGAAGTAAAGTACATTACGTGTGGCGGTATGAGTTCAGACTCAGGAAGACTAAATGACTGTGTCATGTGTATGATGGTGGAAGGTGTGCTGAAATACTAAACTGAGACGAAGCAGGTGGGTTATCTCCTGCGGAGTGTTCTTAAGTGGTACGATTCTTATGTACATTGTTAGAAGACCTCATGTGTAATTGAAGAGTACATGTTGAAATTTGATACATTTGGGTTGCTCAAGAGGGTGGACTCAACTGATGTGGGGATGAATGCGAGAATTGCAGAGGATTTCAGTAATAGATGATCTGTGTTTTCACAAACTTGTAAATGATTTGAGTTTAATATCAATATGGTATTGTGGCATCATTAGAGTAAAAGTGTTATGAGTTGTCGAGTGTGTCTTGATGTATGGCTTCGAGCCAAGTTGGGGAGGTTGCTATTGATTAGCTGATCGTATGGTCGTGTGCTATGTTGGTTCTGTTTCGAGGTATCCTGGCGGATCAGTTCTGGTTGCAGAAATTGAGGCGAGGATGGCACAAGTGAATCAATTTTTTGACAAAGGTTATATGGTGCTTCTTAGATGTGAGAAAATACTAGGATGTCTTGAGTTGTTGCTGATAAAGAATGCTCAGTGTATGGAGAAGGAAGATGGTTGTTTGTATTGGTATGTGATCATATTTCGCATTGTTGCTATAAGGCACGAGTGGTTCGGTTCATTGAGTCAGGTAATTTGCAGTTTGAATTAAAGTGAATGACTTTCGAGAATGATTCTAGTGTGTTCAAGATTTTACATGTAACGATCAGGTGTTTTAAGGTTGTGTATGTGGTTAGAGACTGTGATTTCATTGGAAAATGTCAATATTTGTGGTATTTTATGTTAATTATGGGATTCTATGCATCAGTATCCGGAAAATAAAGGTAACGAAGTTGGATTCACAGGAAGTTCTTCCTAGTAGATTATTTTCGGAATGTGGTGTTCCTGGGGATATTTGAGAGAGTATTCCGTGGCTTGTGGGTCTTAGACAGTATGGTCTTGTACTCAGGTCTCGTGTAGTGAGCCTGAGTTGAGGAACTGTGGTGCTACAGCAAGAAGGAATATCAAGTTGAAAATGAATCAGAAGGAAACCTAGATAAATGAAGTAGCTTGATAATAGATCGAATCTGTATGGTAAGGGTATGATTAATTCTTTGTATGTGTTCGAGGTAATGAGCTTTTACAGGCATTTTGGCAGCAATTCTCTTGAGTTCTGACAGCTTGTTTAGCTTGGTCTAGTTAGAAGGATTCAGTCCTGACAGTTTGGCCTGTGTAAATGGAATTGGGAGAGAATTCTTATCGGGTTTCATCTTGGTTTGGAGACGTATATTTTCTATGGACATGCGGAGCATGGAGTGTGTAATGATTTTTCTTCTAAATGGGATCAATGAAAGTTCTTGACTAGTTGAGTGCGTCGATGTCTGCGGCGCGGAAGGGAGATAAAAGTTCTCATGTTATCCTTGGAGGGTATGGCATATGCGGTATGTTGTAGAGGACCGAGACTGACATGTGCGAGGTTTCGGTTCAGTTTTGAAAGGAAGTTCGTAAAACCCTTAGGCAACGGGTAGCCTCAGATGACCAAGGAAACGGTACTGCTAAATGGAGGTGATTTGACGAGAATACATGTCTTAGGAAAGGGTAATGTGATTAAACTGATGATACTTCGGTAGTGTGTGGCACTTTCTTGCTAAATCGACTCCTGATATCTGAGTTTGTTTGATGGCACAAGAGAATTTTAGAATATCTTTCGTGGAATGATTGGGTACTTGAGGTATATTATGTATTCATATTGTGGAATTTGGGGATTAGGTACAGTGATTCGTGTGCTATATGGAGTTGGAGACTGGGAGTTCTCAGGTATAGACTATGTAGTGGTTCTGGAGCGCATGTGTTGGTACCGTTAGTGGCTATTGGTATTTGGAGGCCCGAGTGGACCTTTCTTTATTGGTATGTTAGATTTTGGATATGATGTTGAGTTGTATACTGGTTGTCTCAGTGTGGGTTATTCTAGACTATTGTGCTATGGGCTATGTCGGAAAATGCCACAGGTTGCGTGGTGAGGCGCATCGGATTATGTTATAGCAGAGTGGTTTGTATTCCAAAGATCAGCGGACGATTGGGAAGGATTACTTTTCTTAATTGGGCCTTCGTGGCGGATATCAGTATAGAGGTTTCTACCATTGATTCAGTTCCAGTATTGAGGGACCTTTTCGGATGCGTTTCTTGTGGCCGGGCATGTCGCCAGGTGAGATTGTGGATTTCGGTATTTATTTGGTGCCGGGCACCATATCCTACGGCCCTGGTAGGAGTTATAGTAGTGGAAGGAGCAGCTTCAGGATTCTTGGTATTGAGTTCGTTGGCAGGCCGAGGTGGCTATGTATTTAGCTTAGAGTTAGCTTTGTTGGCCCCGAGTTGTACTATTAAGGGATAGGTTGATTTGATTATTATTGAGCTTGTTAGTGATCTAAGTAGATCTGTGAGTTGATTTTCTGTGTTGTGAGACGTTATGATTTGTTGGATATGGGCACATGTGGTGCGGTTCTATTAGGAATTCAGACAGGAAGTCGAGCGGGAAGAGTAACTAAGTGTTGCTCGGTGTATGGAGTATTGGTTATGGCCTATCGGATTGCGTGTCGCATGTTATTTGTTTCACCATGGGTGTAATGGATTGCTTGGTTTCAGACATCAATCTGTGTGGGGCTGTCTATTTTGAGCATGGTGACTAGAGGTGCTTCATGTGTAACAGTGTTTGGATAGGATCGCGCGTTGTGGCGAGGCCACATGGAGTTATGACCCTTCTGGGTAAATTCAGGTATTCTATTTCCATGATGTGAGACGGGGTCTCAGACTTGTGTTATGATGGACTGATGAGCTTGAGGCACAACTCTTTCGTTTGAGTCATTTGTCATGATTTGAGTATGTTCAGACCGTTTCTTAATGGTGCACGTATTATGCAAGTTGTGTCTTAGGCCTGTGTTGAGGTATCATATCACCAGAGTGGTGTGTTGGATTCGAGGTGATCATTGTAGTCATTAATGAATACGAACAGATTTGATCTCAGCTGGTTAGCAGGATAATATCGGGGTTCAGCCCGGAAATCTGTTAGGGGTATTAGTCAAAATAGGAGTGGTTTCATGTATGGGTGATATGAGGAATGGTTACGGTTATCTGTTGGTTTTGCACCTGCGGTTATTGGACCGAAGGTGCGGTCTCGCTGAAGCGGTTTGAGGAGCGCAGAAGCGAAAATCTTGGACCTTGCCATATTTCGCAGGAGCGGAAAGAGTACCGCATAAGCGGTCTCACAGAAGCGAGCTGGGCCTCACAGAAGCGGAAATAGGAATCCTGGTCAGGTTCCGTAGAAGTGGAATAATGGATCGCATAGGCGGTTCCGCTGAAGCTAAGCGAGGACCGCAGAAGCGGTAGGTGCCTTAAGTGAAAAGTCTGCAAAAGTGAGCATGAACCACATATGCGGAAGTCGCAGAAGCGAAATGCCTGGCAGTTAAGTGAAATTAATCTTCGTCGCGAATTTTTGAAAGAACATAACATTTCCACTTCGGACTAAGAGGGTTTTGGGCGATTTTGAAGAGAGTTTCGAGGGCTTTCATCAGGTTTGGATTCTTAGACTTAGAATACATTATTATGGTGTAAAATCATGGATTAACACTGAAAACCCAAGGAATTAAAGGTTAAAAATGGAGGTTATGGCTTGAAACTTAAGAGAGTTAAACTAGGGATTTGAGGGGTCAAATGGACTCCGATTTTGATAAATTTGATATGTATAGACTCGTGGTGAGACGAGGAATCCGATAATGTGAGTTTTATAATTTTTTGATAAGTGGGCCCGGGGCTCAGGTATTGCTAGTTTCGAGATTTTTGATATTTCTCGATTTTTTTTGATTGGGTATTGTTCCCTTAGCATATTGTGATGTATTCGCTTTGATTTTGGTTAGATACGACGCGTGTGGAGGCCGATTTAAGGGTAAAAGGCATCGCGAGCTAGAGATTTCACCTGTTCAAGGTGAGTAATACTTGTAAATGATATCCCAAGGGTTTGAAACCCCGCATTTGCACATCATAGTGATGTATTGAGGTAACTTGCATGCCGCATAGCGAGCGTGAGGTAGAGCACCGTTGGGGATTGTGACTTGGTCCGTCCTGATTGTTGAAATTACTACGTATTTGGCTGAAACTACTTGTTATCATCATAATTTGGATTGATTTCCATGTTTGGGCTTCGTGCCAACTATGTGAATCCTTCGAGGATTGATATCGCTGTTTTCGCATTATTTTTATATACTATTTGATCTCGGTCTAGGGCTTTAATGCTATTTTGCAAATTCGTCCATTTTTCATGATTTGAAAACTTAAATGATATTTTACTGACGTTTTGAACTGATAATTGTTATTTGAATATTGCCCTAGTGGCTTATGTGCATTTCTGGATTGAGCATGGATCGGGATGAGCACCGCAACAGTGTTATATGTGCATTTATGGATTTAGGATGGATCGGGTTGCGCGCCGCAGCGATTGGATATTGATATTGCGCTTGGGATGTAGGGGCCCCTCCGGAGTCTGAACTCCCACAGCGAGCGTAGGGTACCCAAATGGATCGGGTTGCGCGCCACAGCGGTCATGTGCATTGCATTGCATTCATGCATTGGTTCCTATTTGTACTACGTTTCATGACATTCAACACTCTCATTTCACTGGCATTCATGCTACTTCTTGCACTGTTTACCAGATACCCTGGTGTTATTTGTTGGTGGAGTATTGTGCCCGAGGGGCCGACTTATGTGCTGACTTGTACTATCTAATATCGCATTCATATGCTTGACTGTTGGAAAAGGATATTTTCAAAAGAGGTTTTTAACTGAACCAGATATTTCTAAAGGATTTTCACAGTTTTACTGTTTTCTCAAAGGGTTGTACTGCCCTATATAGCATGATGGAGTGCCTTACGTGATTTCTTGCTGCTCAACTATTATTTACTCTTATTACTCACTGAGTTGGAGTACTCACTTTACTCCCTGCACCTCGCGTGCAGTTGCAGGTATTGTTTACCCAGCAGTGGGTTCGCTGAGCAAGGTGACCGCTAGCATTCGCGGCACCGGACGTTGCCTTTAGAATTCCGGGTTTTATTTCTTCTATATTATTGGCCTTGTAGTTGTGTCCAGTTTTTCTTTAGATGCTCGTGACTTGTGACACCCCGGTCGGGTTGTGTTGGGTTGCAAATACTGGTTATTATTGTCATTAAGCTGTATTTATCTATTCATTATGTTTAATAATTGTTAAAGAGATGACTAAGGTTAGTTGGCTGGCCTTGTCTTCATGAGAGGCGCCATCACGACCGGGTTTGGAAATTGGGTCGTGACAAAGATCGAGGCAAATGATAAGAAGGTGGAAACTTATAACTCCAGGGTCGATTGAATCTCGAGGGCACCACCAATATTAAAGGGCATGTACTCTAAAAAGTTCGTACAGAAGCCTTTCCCCCCAAGCACAACTCCCAAACCAATCCCCAAGAAGTTTCGAATGCCTCAGATTCTTATGTACAACGAAATAACCGATCCGAATGAGCATGTCACCTATTACACATGTGCTATCAAAGGGAACGACCTAGAGGATGACAAATTTGAATCTGTCTTACTAAAGAAAATCGGAGAAACCCTGTCAAATGGGTCTATATATATGGTACCACAATTTACCAACTAATTCTATTGACTCATTTTCTATGCTTGCAGATTCCTTTGTAAAGGCCCATGCAGGAGCTATCAAGGTTGAAACCAGGAAATCAGACATCTTCAAGGTGAGGCAAAGTACAATGAAATGCTCAGAGAATTTGTATCTTGATTTTAAATAGAACGGATGGACCTACCACCAGTCACCAATGATTGGGTAGTTCAATCTTTTAACCAGGAACTCAATGTTCGAAGCTTGGTGGCTTTGCAACAGTTGAAGCAAAATTTAATAAAGTGCCCAGCCGTCACTTAGGCCGATGTGCATAATAGGTATCAATCTAAGATTAGGGCCGAAGACAACCAACTCGGGGCTCTTTCGGGTCTGTTTATCCTATCAGACCCGTTGATAGAAATAAGAGGGATATTGATTGAGAACTAATGTCGAATAGAGATCGATACCAACCATATAGTGGAGATCGCAAGAGCAGCGGACCTGGGCAGAATCCTGTACAGAATGAAAAGTGAAGTGATCGAGGTCAGATCTCTCGAGGGCTAATGAGCAAGAGCGGCTTCGACAAGCCTATCAGACCCAAAGAAGCACCTCGATTATCAGAATACAACTTTAATGTTGATGCAACTGCCGTCGTATCAGCTATCGGACGCATCAAGGATGCCATATGGCCTCGACCTCTACAAACTGATCAACCCGAAGATTCCCAACCAAATGTGTGAATATCATGACACCCATGGCCACCGAGCAGAAGATTGTCGGCAATTAAGAGAAGAAGTAGCCCAGTTATTCAACAACGGGCATCTTTTGGAGTTTCTTAGCGACCAAGCCAAAAATCATTTCAGGAACATGGAATCCAATAAAAAACTAGCAAGAAGAGCCTCATCACATGATTCATATGATCATCAGAGGGGTCGATGTTCCTCAAGGTCCAATATTCAAGCGCATCAAAGTATCAATCACGAGGTAAAAATGAACTCGGGATTACATGCCATAAGGAACTTTATTTCTTAATGACGAGGATGCGGAAGGAATCACACAGCCCCACAACGATGCGCTAGTAATATCTGTACTCATGAATAAAACTCGAGTTAAACATGTGTTGATTAATCCAGGAAGCTCTGCCAGCATCATTCGATCAAGGTTCTTAGAACAACTCGACCTACCGGACCAAATTATACCCGCAACCCGAGTGCCAAACGGGTTCAACATGGCTTGTAAAACCACAAAGGGAGAGATAACATTGCCAGTAAACATGGCTGGAACTATCCAATAGACCAAAGTTTATGTGATTGAGGGGGACATGAGGTATAAAACTCTATTCGGAAGACCATAGATCCACAACATGAGAGTTGTGCCCTCAACCCTTCATCAAGTGTTGAGGTTCCAGACACCAGAGGGAATTAAAATGACCTACGGGGAGCAGCCCGCCGCAAAGGAAATGTTTGCCATCGATGAAGTGATTCCTGTATCAACCTCGCATTGACAAAGGAGCCAAATTCGAAAATAAAATGGGAAGCCAAATAACAAACACTGATGCCGACCTCGACCCAACAGGGCGAACACGGGACTAACAAAGACGATGATTACGGGGTTCCACGATCCTTCATAGTCCCCGATGATTCTGACGCTACCAAATCGACAGTCAAAGAGCTGGAATAAGTCACACTAATCGAGCATCAGCCCAATAAAAAAATATACCTGAGCACGGGGTTAACCCCCAAGCTTAGGAAAAAACTCATCCAATTTCTTATACTAACAAGAATTGTTTCGCCCTGTCCCGTCTCAATATGACTGAGATCCCACCGAAAATCACCACTCATAAATTAAGCTTGGACATGAATTTCCATCCAATGTAGCAGATAAGAAGACCCCAGGCCGAGATCAAGCATGCCTTTCAAAGACGAGGTAAACAAGCTTCTTAAAATAGGGTCCATCCAGGAAGTAAAATACCCAGAATAGTTAGAAAACGTAGTAGTAGTCCCTAAGAAAGGGAACATACTTAGAATATGTGTAAATTACAAGGATTTAAATAAAGCATGCCCCAAGGATTATTTTCCTCTACCTAATATCGATCGCATGATCGATGCCCCAACCAACCATGAGATCCTTATTTTTCTCCATGCCTATTCTGGGTACAACCAAATACGAATGAACCTGGATGATCGAGACAAGCCCTTTTCATCTCTAAGTACCGCACGTACTATTATAATTAATGCCATTTGGGTTAAAAAATGATGGTGCCACTTACCAATGCCTAGTAAACCGGATGTTCGAAGAATAAATAGGGAAATTTATGGAAGTTTACATTGGAGATATGTTAGTTAAGTCCCTGCGAGCTGAGGACCATTTGAAGCATTTGCAGGAAACCTTCAATATATTGAAGAAGTGCAACATGAAGATGAATCCAGAAAAATATGCATACGGAGTCGGATCAGGTAAATTTCTCAGGTTCATGGTATCCAATCGAGGAATGGATATCAACCTCGACAAGATCAAAGCTATCAGGGACATCACGATAGTATACGACGTAAAGGCCGTGCAGAGATTAACCGGGCGTATAGCGGCCTTGGGGCGATTCATCTCAAGGTCCTGCGATATGAGCTATTGATTTTTCTCGTTGCTGAAGAAGAAAAATAACTTCTCATGAACTCTGGAATGCCAGCAAGCCTTGGAAAAGCTTAAACGATACTTATCGAGCCTACCACTACTTCACATGCCAAGGGCATACAAACAACTGTACCTATATTTGGAAGTATCGTAGATAACGGTAAGTGGAGTCCTAGTCCGGGAAGAATAAGGTACGAAATTTATTATGTTAGTCGGACCTTAGGTGAGGCCGAGATCTACACCTAGAAAAGTTGGCGCTCGCTTGATAAGTGCCTCTAGAAACTAAATCCTTACTTTCAATGTCACCCCATATGTGTTGTAACAACCTATCCATTTCGAAATATTATGCATAAACCCGAACTTTCGGGGCGGTTGGCCAAATGGGTCGTAGAAATCAACGAGTAAGATATTGAACATTGACCCCAAACAGCCATTAAGTCTCAAAATTTGGCAAACTTCAGCCATACCGGCCTTTGTACCCGAGGTCGAAAGAGAGTTATTGGTAAGATCGGGTATGTCCTCTGGAATTTGGACCCTCTTTACGGACAGTGCTTCGAACGTAAAAGAGTCTGGACTCGGCATCATACTAAAACCACCCACAGGTAACGTGGTTAGGAAATGTATTAGAATTGTAAAATTGACTAACAACGAGGTCGAATATGAGGCCATGATTGCAGGTCTCAAACTAGCCAAAGGCTTGGGGGCGGAGGTGATCAAATCCAAATACGACTCCGTCCTCGTAGTGAATCAGGTTAACTAAACCTTTGATATTAGAGAAGAGCAAAAGCAAAGATACCTAAATAAGTTATAAGTAACTTTGCATCAATTTAAGGAATGGACTTTGGAACATGTGCCTCGTGATCAGAATAGTGAGGTCGATGCCCTTGCAAACTTACAGTCATCGATCGAGGACAACAAGCTCAATTCGAGGGCCGTCGTACAACTCATGAGGTCAATAGTCGAAGACACGCCGAGATAAACTCCACGAGCTTGACCTGGGATTGGAGAAATAAATACATCGAGTATTTGAAGACCAGAAAGCTTCCCTAAAATCCAAAAAAATCGAGGGCCTGCGCACGAAGTCAACAAGATTCACCTTATCTGAAGACGGAACCTTGTTCAAAAGAATGTTCGATGGTCCATTGGCTATATGCCTAGGACCGGGTGATACCGAGTATGTTCTGAAGGTAGTTTACGAGGGCACTTGTAGAAATCATTTTGGTGCCGAATCATGATTCAAATGGTAACCAAAACCATCTATTACTGGATTGACATGGAAAAATATGCGAAAGAGTTTGTTCGAAAATGTGACAAGTGCCAAAGACATGCACCGATGATTCACAAACCCGGGGAGCTACTCCATTCGGTCTTGTCACCATGGCCATTTATGAAGTGGAGAATGGTCATCGTTGGCCCTCTTCCATGGGCACCAGGTAAAGCTCAATTTATTTTATTTATGACTGACTATTTTTCTAAGTGGGTTGAAGCACATGAATTTGAGAAAGTTAGGGAGAAGGAAGTCATCAACTTCATTTAGGACCACATCATATGTTGGTTCAGGATGCCATCCGAAATTGTGTGTGACAATGGGAAACAGTTCATCGACAGCAAAAAAACCAAATTTCTCGAAGATCACAAAATCAAAAGAATCCTATCGACACCTTATCATACTAGCGGGAACGGGCAAGCCGAACCGACCAACAAAACCATCATCCAAAATCTTAAGAAGAGGCTAGCCGACGCCAAAGGAAAGTGGAAGAAAATTCTACCCAAAGTCCTTTGGGCATACCGCACAACCTCAAAATCCAGTACTGGGGCTACCCATTCTTGTTGGTTTATGGTGCCGAAGCTCTAATATCGGTAGAAGTCGGAGAGACAAGCGTCAGGTTCCAATATGAAAAAAAGGAATCAAATGACAAGGCCATGAATATGATCCTAGAATTATTAGATGAAAGGCGTAAAGCCACCCTCGTCCGACTGGCCGCCCAAAAATAGCGGATCGAGAGATTAGAATCGAAGAGCCAATCTTAGATATTTTAATGTCGGGGACTTAGTGCTAAGGAAGGTCACCCTCAACACCCGAAATCCGAGCAAAGGGAAATTAGGTCTGAATTGGGAAGGACCATACCAAATCCTCGAGGTCACTAGGAAAGGATCCTATAAACTCGGAATGCTGAACGGGGAACAACTGCCGAGTAATTGGAATATAACTCACGTAAAATGATACTACTACTAAGGTATGACACCTTTTCATTTCCTTTTGTTTATTGACTAACACTTGCAGGTGATCGAAAAGATACAACACGAAGTCTTTAGGTATGAAAGAACGCGTTGCACTCTTTTTCCCTTAGACCGATTTTGTCCAAAATGAGTTTTCCAACGAGGTTTTTAACGAGGCAACAACGGATTGTGCTAACTTAGAATCAAAGGCCGATCATGAATCGATATCGAAGATTGTGTTTATAGTATCCAGAATTTCTCTACAATCAACCTCGAATACTGGGGTGGGGGGGATTACCCTCGGATACCGAATTGCTCTAGCAAGGAAATTATTTCGTAATGGAAAGGTCTCGATAGGTAGGAATTATCGTAAGGGCCAAACGGTCAAACGAACCGTGCCCACGTAGATTGCTCGAGCCCTGACATAAAACATGTACGCATGTATGACTATTTTTGACAAACAAAAAAGAGAAGTACTTTCCTTGCAACTATCTTACATCTTAGAAAAATTTCCACTTTACATCTTCGTACTTTCGATATCTCAAGGAAACGAGCTCAAGGGCCGATTATAACCAAAGTTCAGATGGTTACTCCCTCACTCGGCGACTGCCTTCCGGAAATAAACTCGAACAAATCGAGCTATTAAAACATCGGGGATGCAAGAACTCTTAGGCAACCCCCGAATTTTAAAGGCCGCGGCCATACCCACTTAGGGACTATTATCTTAGACAAGCTTGAATAACTCAGGAAAGCAAGATCACTGGGTTACACCCAAAAATAAAAGGCCACGACCATATTAACATAGCTCGGAGACGTCCAAGAATCGTAACAAAAATAGGCCTTCAAAATTTTCATAACCGGTTCTAAAGGCTAACCCTCGGTAAACGATATTTTAAATTAATTAATTCAGGATAAAGTTGTTGTTGACACCGAACCCAAAATGGCTCAAAATTGAATAATGTAAAGGTAGGGTTTGTTCAAGCTTACACAACTTAAGTTATTTTGTGCTAATGCACTCTGACCTTTGTGAACACAAGCAATAAAACAAAGGAAAAGTTTGGGAGCCGAAAGGGATAGAAAAGCCTTATATATAAAAATAATATTTTTACAAAGGCCAGATTAGCCTAATACAAAAATTTACAATGGCCTATGTCACACCTCCTTTTTTACTACTACACCCCAGGAAGAGGGTAGTAATAAAGAAAGTTTTTCCAATTAAAGGACAATCAAAACGGGATACATTTTATTAAAAGATCAGAGTCGCCACTTGGGATAATTTATGGTGTCCCAAGTCGCCGGTATAAAATCCCGAATCGAGGAAAGTTGACTTTGTTTATGTCTGCGAACACAGAAATTCAGGTAAGGAATTTTGTTAACCCGAGAGAAAGTATTAGGCATTTCCGAGTCCGTGGTTCTAGCACGGTCGCTTTGATCATACTTGGCTTATTAAAATTGTCTAATTACTGATTTTAAAACCTATGTGCATTTAACTTTTACCGCTTTAAATTAAGAAAATTATCTTGAAACGGGTCACGCATACGTATACCCATTTGTTAGGTACGTCAAAAATTATGTCACGCGAACGTGTCCACAATTAATAACACTTTATTATTATTAATAAAGTTTGGCCAAAGTTGCGCGAATGCATACTCCAGTTTTATTTTTAAAATCGTAATTTTGTTACGCAGACGTATACACAATCACAATTGCGTTTTAAACGTCCCTAAAAGTTTTCTATGAATTTTATCATTTTAATATCTAGGATATGAAATTAATACGAGGGCCACGCAATTTTTATTTTGTTCCGCATGGCTCGCCTCAATTCTCTAATTTTAACGGGAATTACATAAGTTAAACTACATGAAGAACTTCTAACCACTAAAGTGAATATTTCGAGTCTGGTGAGAATAATCTCATGCTAGCAGAACGAGACATTGAATTGTATTAATTAAAAGGACACAAGCAGGTCATGGACCCGCTGTCCTCATAACTAGGCTATCAATAAACAGAAGACTATAAATGGGCTACAATGTAAAGCCTAAGAAAATGAATTGTTTCCAGGGAAGGTGACTCGGCACAGTTGGGCCAATGTTGCAGCCCCATTTTTCAGAATCAAACCTTTGCGCACAATAGACCAACAACCAATCGGGTAATAGAAACAGAGGGATAAGGAATCAGTCGAGCAACAACAGCAAAGTACCCAAATTTAACAACCAAATAGTGAAATCGACTCGGAAAGACCAATAGAATAGTAAACCAAACAGCACCCACCAAACCAAGTTTTTGAAAACTAAAACTTAACTCATCAAGTCTCAGATGATTCAAAATTTGTTCCAGAAATTGAAAACTTCAAAATCACCAAAAGAACATTCAATTAAATAGTAGAAACCCTTCAGCAACCCAAAAACCAACTTTCAAACCTCAAAATCAAACCCATTTCCAGACCAGAATGCCAAATTTTCGGTTTCTAATAACTTGAACTAAACCATTTCCATTCCAAATGAAGCAGCAAATTTTAAAAGATCAAAATCTCAAGACTTAGGCAGAATTCTAATGGGACAGTAAACTTTAATCCCCTTTTTTTAGCCGTTTGAGTTTTTTTCTGAGTTTTTTCACTGAAGTTCCGCCTTGAAAGGCAAGTTTAGGATGCCTTTATAGGCAAAGGACTAGGGCAGACCTTAGGATTTTAATTTTGCCCCTGTAGTCCCTTTCTAATTTTCATTTTTAGCTTAACAGTCCTTCACTTTTTGACTTGTTATCCAAGCTAAAGTATGAAATTCCATAAAAGACCCTTACTAGAAGCTTCCAAATCAGTTACCCAAAAGATTCCCTAACTAAATTACCTATACTACCCTCCGCACCCATGTTATTACCCCTGAAACCTACCCCAAATGGGTCATACTAAACCAAACAACTAAAACTCTAAAGCTGCAGTTGGGATGGGTCATAACAAATCAGGGCCCAAGAATCTCACCCAACCAATAAATAATCTAAGACCCAAAACTCTAACCCAACCCTAATATCAATTAAACGATGGCCTCTAAAAGAGCCCACTCGATTTTAACACTTGCAAACCGAATTAATTCTATCTATTTAACAAAATAATCAAAGTTAACTCAAGGTTATTACTTGTGCAAATTAAAACAGAAATAAGGAAAAAACGAAAAGAAAAAGACAGCATGGAGATGGAGGAAAAACAACAGAAAAAGAAACTCAAATAATTGAACTGGCGAGGGAGACGACGGAGAATAGACAAAGACAATACCTTCAAAGTCATCTAGACAAAGCTTGATGATCTCTACGACTTCGATGTGATTTGAAACAAGCATTAACCGTATGTTCTCAAAGAAAAAAATGGTCAATACTCGTTTCAAACCCTATCTTTCAAAGGAATTTGAAAGCTCGACGGATTCTTTTCTTCTTTGTTTTTCATATTAAAAAAGGGGCCAATTTGGTGAGAGTTTAAGGAGAAAGGGAGGTGTATTGGGGTTAAAGGAAGGGCAAGGGTTGCATGGATGAAGTTTGGGGTTGAACAGGGGTGGCGCCGCCACCGGAGAAGATGTGGAGGTGCTAGGGTTTCGATCTTCTATTTGATATTTGAGAAATTCCACGAAGATTCGAAGGAAACAGAGGCCGGATTCATTATGAGGGGATGAAAATGATGCTGTGGTGTAAATTTGGTGTGGATTGGAGACTTGCCGACGCCGTAGGCGATTTCCGGCGGTAGCAGATGACGGCGTTACAGGGGAGGGGACTGGTGATGCGAGAGAGACGAGATACAGGGTAGGGGGCGTCTGGGCATTAATATATTAACAAGACCCCAATTCTGAGCCGTTTGGATCAAATATCCTCGATGGCTGTAATTGAACCAAGGGGAAACGACGTCATTTCATTAAATGGGCAGTTGGACCGGTGAGGGGAATGGGTTTGGGCTAGGTAAGGGGTGTTATGGACGGGTTTCTGGTGCAAGGGGTTTGGGCTTGGGGTGGATTTGGCCCAAATTCGAGTTTTTAATAAAGAAGACCAAATTCTTTTAATTTCTTTTCTTTTCTTTTCAAAAATTAAACTAAAATCTAAATTAAATTATAAAACCAAATTAACCTATCAAAAATGCTAATTAATCCTAAACAATAATTATCACAAATAATTAAAACAGATTGAAAGAAAGCCACCTAAAATCAAAGTTAAAATTAAAGGTGCAAATTAAGTTATTTTTTGTGATTTTCTTTTGTAAAATGACTAATTACTAATTAATACTTAAAAATATCAAATTAAATCCTAAATGAAAATGCAAGTATATTTTTTGTATTTTTTCTTAATTAAAAATAAAATAAACATGCGCACACAAATACAAACAATTAACAGAAAATGCCACGAAAATCCACAAAATTGCAAACACTGAAAGAAATTATTTTGTTTTGAATTTATGGGAGTAATTCATATAGGGAAAAATCACGTTCTCATAGCCTAAACGGCCTTAAAAAGATACGAAAGAAAGCAAAAATTTAAAGGCCTAAGTAGCCTGGTCTGCATCAGAGGTAGCCTCTCCATCCTCTGGATATTCCCCTTCTTCGGACTCACTTATGCTATCGGAGTCTTCCTTAGGAAAGGCTAGCTTTCGGGCCCTGTTTCCTCTGCAATGGCATTCTTCATTTTAGCCATAATATTGAAGCCCTCAGTATGAGCCCCCTCGAGGGCTTCCCTTCGAGCTTGCCATTTTGCATGATCCATCATGCTCTTGGCCTTCACCTAGATGGCCTCGATATAAACTTTATATTGGGCACACTTTAGAATCAACTTTGTTGTTGGCCATGGCCACCTCAGATTTGGCCGCCTCGATTCATTGGCCAAGTTCGCCTTATCATAGATAGTCGAGTCCAGTTGGGACTGAAGCTCTTCAATTTTCTTGACCTGTACCGAGGCATTCTCTCTTGCAGCCCGAAGCTGAGACTTGACCGACTCCAACTCTACTTGGACGACCTCCTTTTTTTGAGGCTAAGATGTCCATATTCTTCTTGAACTCTTTAACCTCTGCTCGTATTGCATCTATTTGTTTCTGAAGATCCCCGATCTGTTTGATCCTCTGCCAGACCTGCAAAATCAGATCGTTAGTCGTTAACTCCAATTCGTCTTCACTATCGTGAAGCACTCGGAATTCTTGCTCGACCATCTCGACATGCTCATCCCGAGCCGTTACTAAATTTGTATGAGGCTTCTTACTGAGAATATTGTAGGCGTTACTTCTCTCAGTGATCCCGAACCTCAGTCTCGCGTTCTTTCCAGATTCAGAGAAAAGCCTCGTGATGCGACACTGAAGCGTTCAAATACAATTCAAAGCATGTTGGGCCTCATTGAACAGGAAAGCGGCTCCTGCCGTATTTATCACGGCTTGGTCTTCCTCGGTCACCAAGCATTTGAGGTAGCTAGCAATCCCACGGGGGGAGAAAAGACCCGAGCATCCTCCGGGACATAAAGCACTATATTACGCATACGATCGGGTTTAACACTTGGGCCCGGGAATTGGTCCACCAGTTTTGGACTTGATGGAGACCCAGTAGTGCCTGATGACGGTGCTCATCGGTAAGTCACCAAGCCCGATGGAATTCTCCAAAGCATCAAACTCGACCACATCCAAGAAGTTGTGGATATCAAACGCTCCCTGAGGACCGCAAGAGCGACCTTCCAATATGTTGGCCTCACAAATCGTGGTGTCCAAAATTTGAGGGGATCCAGAAATATCAATCACTCCGAGCTTGTACCTAAGAAAATCTTCCTTTTCTCGGTAAGTCTCGCCTCCGGTCTCTCTCTTGACCATCTCATCTTGGGATGGAGTAGCTTCAACTCCTTCTGGTTTAGGAACTTTGGCCGAAGCTCCCTCATCATCCCCCTTTGATTCGGATGTCTTTTGCACTATGACACCAGCCCGCACGCGGATCACTAGTTTGGAAATGTTTTTCTCTTCTTTGTCTTCTTCGAACTAATCTCTTAATCGGCGGATCGAGTCTAAAGGCATAGCACGAGTGTCCTCCCTAGGTTTACAAGACCTCCTTGTGGGTCTTTTCTTTTCTGGGCTAGGGGAACTTGTAGCCCCCTTTTTTTCTTCTCTTTGGCCTGCTTCAGAGTATGTGGTAGGGGAAAGACTTCTTCTTCAGCAGATGAGGGCCTCATTGCTACGTCCATCTCAAAGCCTACAAAGGAAAAATATGAGTAAGCTCGAGAAGAAGCCGGAACGGTAACCATTCTAAGAAGGAGACTTACCATGATCGCGGGCCTCCCATCGACCCTTCGATAACTCCATCCAAGAAACGCTCAGAGTATGGTCTCTGTGACACCAGGCCCCAGACCCATTGCTTTAACTCGGGAACTACGTCCGCCATTTGGGCCATAGCTGCAACACCAAAAGTTATATAGATGAGGAAAGAAGACAAGAAGTAAAACAACAAAATTAAGAAGGCGAAGTACTACTCATGGTTCATGTTCCATTTCTCAGGAAATGACATATCTTCAACTGGGATCAGGTCCGAAGTCTTATTCGGAAAAATTAGCCCATCCAACCTCGGTCACGAGCTTTGTCTATGCTCGAGAACAGGCCCTTGGCGAGCAAGCTTTACTAACCCTCCCGATAAAGTCGGGGACTACAAAGGCGCATAAGGTGATCGAGGGTGAAAAGACATCCCTCGATTTTGCTTACAAAGAATCGGAGGAGAATCAGTATTCTCTAGAAGGAAGGATGGATCTGACCGAAGGTCACGTCTTACCTCTTGCAGAAGGAGACGATGACATGGTCTAAGGGGCCCATCGTAAAGGGATACGTGTAAGCACTTAGGGAACCCTCCATGTGGGTAGTTATTGACTCATCAGGCGAAGGTACCACCACATGTTTTCCGGCCCAATTGCATTCCTCTTTAACCTTGTTAAAGAGGTCGCTGGTAATTGTGCATATATACCCCGAGTCTGGTTCACATAGACCCAGTACCGAGGAGGTCTTCTCAATCTTAAAGTCGGTAACAGTAGGGTACCCTCCCGAAACAAAATCCTCAAGGGGATATTCAACATCAGCTCCGTCGCCGATAGGCCGCGACAAAGAGTCGATCTCCTTCTGTGGTACGACCTTAAAAGTTTTCGCCATTATAGAAGGAAAAAGAATTAAGATGTGGTTTGCTGAAGGATCAAGAGATTTGGGTGCAAGAGTTGCAAAGCAAAGATATTTTGAAGAAAATCATGAATGATGGAAGTTTTGAGCGCAAAGTTTGAGTGGAAGAAGGTGACGATACTTACAGCTTACTAGTGGCGGTTCAGAATCGGTAGTGGCCGACCAGCAATTGACAGGCATTTAATGCCTCGATAACCGCACTGATGGGATGTTTCAATATCCACTTGTCACTTATATCATAGTCGGGCTCGTCGCTTATGTCATGGACCATCGAGACGGGATTGGAAAATTCATATTATTTCTCGTCATCTCCTCTCCGAGAAATGAGGGGACTATCTCTAAACTGTCAAAATTGGGCTAGTCCTTTCGTATGACTGATCGAGACTGGAACATGATAGGCCAAGGTTCAACCTCGTGTTATATCGAACCATGAAGCAAAGTTAGATTGCGCTGCTTGTGACCTAGAGACCAATCAAGATCGAGGTTGGACAAGATCAAGACTGCGTGAAAAAGATTGAGCGAGGTCCAGGGAAGTTTACCGAGCCAAATAACGGAAAGCCAAAATATTTGCAATCGGACGAGGATCACGGCGAAAATCCTAGCACGTATCAAGAAGAGGCCGATTAATTAGCCAATCAAGAGATTTCTTACTGTATTTAGAATTGTTTAAGGGTAGAACTTTTCTACCATATAAAGAGGGTCTGATCATTTGAAAGACACATCACATTTAAGCAATACACTGCTTTTATTTAGTTTTCATTATTTGTTACTCTGTTCTTCAGTTGAAACTTCACTTGGTTCAAGGGTGATCGAACTCGAGGGTTAAGGTTGTTCGATTCATTCGGTTTGCGTTTATTTCTTTTAAAGTCAATTTCAATATTAATATATATATATTTTTTTAATTTTTGCCAAGTTACATAACATATCCTTAAAACTACATAGAAATTCAATTGTTATCCGATTTTAGGGTAAACAAAAATATAACGTGTTATATAACTAAAAAACTTGAGCCTTACGGAAAAATTTCTATAGGGAGCTCCTCCCTCTTAAATAAGTCATATATAGGTGAATCTTGATTACTTGGGTTTCTGAATATGACACACACATATATAGGATTGGCGCTATGCGCGTGTCCCCATCATATGTATAGAACTTAAAAAAATTATATAGTACTCCTATTAAACTAGGTATATTTGACGTGCAATTGTTAATTATTATTTTGAAAGTAATTTTAGAATAATTATGGATTGAAATAATTTATACACAATCCTAATGTTAATTATAATGTGTATGTACATTTTGGTACGTAAATTTAGTAAAAGTAGTGGTCGACTAAAGGGTGATGGACATACAATTATATAACCAGAGGATCAAAATAAATTTTTTAACCCAACACAAAAAGAAATTTCTATTTTTTTTGCTAAAATTATTAAATGATATAGAATTATTGATTTTAATTTTGTGGTCGGTTATAAATCTATATTTAAGAATAAAGAAAATCAAACAAGCGTTGGTCAATATTATCGACTATAGCTATAATTTCATACTTATTCTTTCTCTATTTTTGTCTTTTTTATTTTGACTAAGATACTAAATTATAAGAATTAAGATACTAGCTCATTGAAAATTTGAAAAATCAATTGTAATATTTAGCATATAAATTATTAATGCCGTTATAATTATATCTAACATGGAATTTTGATGATATATTTATTTCTCATAATTGTATAAATTTACTAGTAATAAATTTATTCAAATATAGTCTAAATTATTAATTATATTTAAGGAAAAAAATACAAAACTAACATGCACGTTTGGAGAAAATTTGAAAAGAAATTGTTATCATTATATTCCTAAAACGAACCAAATTGATATAGTAACATTATTGTTTTGTTAATTGAAAAGGTCATAAAATTTAGCAAAGTATTAGGACTTCTTACCTACTCAAATAAGGAATAATTTAGTAAACAAAATTTGACTTAATTTTGAAGTCCTTAATATTAGGAGAATAATTTAAATTGTAATTTTATTCAATGTAAAATAAATCTTTAAATGATAAAAAAAGCGAACGACATTTCACTAAGTACGAATTTTAATGTAGTACAATATTGATATAGATAGATATATACATTTTGTATATTTTATACAACATTATACAAATTTCATACACTTTGTCGCCTACCAAATATAAATAATTATTGGCGAGCTAAAGTGAAAAAAACCCATAATTAAAATAGAAAAAGTGTTAAAATCTTAAATCATTGAAAATACTTTAGTAATTATTTGGTATTTTCAATAATGAAATTATATTTTGACTGAAATGGAGATTTCAAATTTTGCAATTATTTTTCTGGTAAGTGTTAGCTTGGTCGTAGTTTTTGGATATAATAAAAATTTGTCACAGCTTAATAAAGTCAAAACTCCATCCTCGCACGTCTTATACACGACTTTCACTCCAATCCCAAATCTATTTTCCCACTTCTAATAAATAAAGTAAAAAAAAATAGACATTGTCACGATTCCGAGGAGAAAAAACTGAAAATTCGTCGGCCGGAGATGGGAAGGATTGCCGGAGCCGGAGTGAAGTGCTCCAAAGTGTTCACATTGATAGCTATTTTGGTATTCAGTTTCGTCGGAAACCTAACGGCGTTATCGGTGACGGTAAACGACGAGGAGTGCGTTTACGAGTACGTGTTGAATGAAGGCGATACTATTTCGGGGAACTTCGTCGTTGTAGATCATGAAATTTTCTGGAGCTCTGACCATCCCGGCATTGATTTCACTGTATGACTTTTTTTTTTTCCTTTTCCCAAAATATAAATCTTTGAATTTTATGCTTAGCTGTTTGTGTGAAATTGATTTAGTTTGATTGTTGCCGGATCTTTAATTATTAGAGTAAAAGGGATAAATCTCTTTCTATATGATTTTATACAAAAAAATTAAGTAATCATCTATGCTAATTGGAGCCTATAATGTGAACTAATTTGTAAAATAGAAAGCACCGAAGAGTGTAGCCTAGCGGTCAATGAAGTGAGAAAAATCATGAGGTCTCTAGTGTGCAAAAAACACTAGGTGATTTCTTAATTACACTTAGATCCTATGTGTATGATACTCTCCGAAGGGTGGAGGCGGAGCCAGATTTTGAAGCTTATGGGTTGAGGGTTCTAGTACTTTCAAGTTATTGGGTTCTTATTTGTACATATTCAGCAGATTTCTTAAGACGAATATATGGTTTTAATCAAAGCTGCTAGGTTCGGCCAACTTATAACCAAAGAGCTAGCTCCGCCCCTACTGAAGAGGCCACCCTCAGCTAGGGTTGACTCTCATATTCAATGTAGCATAGGACTTTACGTTTGTCTGACTCACCTAGATGCATTGCTGAAACAAATCTTTCAAGCATATGTTACTGAGCTGTGAGCTTATGAACTGATGCCTCTCTTTCATCTTAAGTGAACTTCACTTTTTTTCAGCACTATCCGTGACTTTTGACCCTTTTTTCAGAAAGGTCAATGCACTGAGGACAGATATATCTCCTAAAACCTATAATGCAAAAATGGTGAAAACAAATAATAAAGCTGTTGACAGACAGAGTTGCATCTTGAGAATAATCTGGTACCTGTTGGTGGTTTTCTGTGACCAGATGTTGAGCTCTCTCTTGTTGTAGGAGCAGCAGTGGAGCTGTTGGGTAGATCAGTAGATGTAATAACTTTAAATATGGCTAGAATATCCCCATCCCCCATCCCCTCCCCCCCGGCGCGCGGGGTCAAAGCGGGTCGTTTTTGATGTACCTATGCCGATCATGGTACCCGCCATTTGTAGAACACGTGCGCACACCTGCAACTCTAATTTTTGCTATAGATTTCTATTGCCTTATAAATCCATGCATTACATGTATGCTTGAATTAAAAGACTATAAAGGTATAATTGAGTAAATACATTTCTATAGATATGGGTTGAATAGGCTGGAACAGCTTGCCTATATGATGCTTGCAGCCCTTGGATCATAACAACATTTTTATCCGTCCTCAACTCGCATGCCCACTTTCTTCATAAAATATCATCCACCTATGGACTGGTGGAGATGAACACTGGGGGAGGGTGAATTTCCCATCTACCTTGGCGAAGATGGAATATATGAATATGATCGTCTTTTTGGTTTGTGACAAGTCATGGGAATTCAACACCTCTTAATGTCAAATCAGTTTCTGACTCATTGCTAAATGTGAAATGATTCCAATGATAAAAACTAGCTAACACAACTAATTGGACTTAATAAATGAAGCAATCTCCGTTGACGTATTCTTAAAAATATGCATGACTTAAATTTACTCGTGAAATTAAAAAAGAAGTTGGTGATATGCTAGAAATGAAAATAGTTTACATAAACAGAACACAAAGTACTTTTTTTCTGTTGATTCTGCTCTCGCTGTGGCTACTTAGAGAAAAAGAGATAGCTAGCCAAGATGTCTGCCTTTTAGGTGAACTTTTTCATTCGTGCAGGTGACATCGCCTGCAGGAAATGTCGTGCATACCATGAAGGGAACAGCAGAGGATAAATTTGAGTTGAAGGCCCCAAGGAGTGGGATGTTCAAGTTCTGTTTTCATAATCCACATTCAACGCCAGAAACAGTCTCGTTTTACATACATGTTGGACACATTCCCAATGAGCATGACCTAGCCAAAGATGGTTTGTCCTTTTTGCTATAGTACTGCTTTTTAATGCCCAGGATTAGCGGTTAAGCATGTTATATATTGTGTTTGTCGATTCCTGTTTCTAGATATAATCTATACTAACCTTTTTGCAGAACATTTGGACCCCATCAATGTCAAAATTGCTGAACTAGGGGAGGCATTGGAGTCAGTTACAGCAGAGCAGAAATATTTGAGAGCACGTGATGTTCGTCATCGCCATAGTGAGTCGCCAATCTTTTCCTCAATAAAAGCTTAATTGTTTCTTTTTCTGAAGATGCATAATGGTTACAGGTTTTTGTTTTTGTTGTCATTGGTAAATTTGCTTTCCCACATGTGGGAATATACTGCACATGTTGTTGTTGGTAGATTTGCTCTCTAAATGAGTTATTTCTCAACATATGTAACTATTTCTTTTGCGTTTAAACCAAGTAATGGTTACTTCTGAAAATGTTCACAACAACCATAGATCGGATGTGGACGTTTATGCCAAGACCTTTCTTAATGAAACATGACATGCTCTTAAGATAGTAACATCTAATGGTTGTGGCAATCATTCTGGTTTCAGCAACCTATTTGCTTTATTAGAATATTGTGAGTTGCTCATTCTTGTAGATCTAGACAGCAATAGCTTACTGATGCCGATAATTGCTGGAATAATATCGATCTGCTTCTGTTAGTATATTTTGGTTATATTGTAACTTGGATTGACATATTCTGCAGCACTTCGAGATTCCATATTTGATTCGGAAAATGAATCTATACTCATTTACTATCTGTCCAATTGCTTTATGGCTTTTTCCCCTAAATTGCTATATGACTTGAAACAAGAAAAGAAGCTGTGGTTTATAGTTTTTTGAGCATCATAGCAAAGTGAGTAACGTGGAGTTCTCTGCTATTTGAAAAGTCGCACTTTTCCATCGCTTTGAGTTTGTTGCAAGTATCATTTTTCTTCAGAAATGTTAAATGTATCTTTAGACGTTCTCATTTCTTATGATGATAGATGGAAGTATTGTTATAGCTTTCTGTTTGCAATTTTTTGGTCATGGTCAGAGCTTTGAGGCTTTATCTGCTAAAACTGTTCCATTGATGTGCATATTTTCTGGTGCAGCTAATGAGAGCACAAGCAAGCGTGTTTTATTTTACACCGTCGCAGAGTATGTTCTACTTATATTAGCAAGTGGACTGCAAGTTCTGTACATTCGAAGCCTGTTCAGTAAATCCATCGGTTATAATCGGGTCTGATAAATTTTATGAAGCTCCACGGCCTTTTTCCGCTCCATCCTACAGGAACTTAAGTAGCCTTGTAAGCAGTTGCAGTTGAAAGAAATGTATCATTCTGGTAAACTAATTTTGAGTTATTTCAAAAGATTCGTTCCGGCATTCGTACAGATCAAGTTTCTCAATATGATCGATGTACTTAACTGTTGTAGTACTTTGGAGTTTGGATGAAATGTCTAACATTGGTTTATGTTATATTTGAGTAATTAAAAGTTACTGTTTTTGCCGTTTATCGTATTGAATAAAAAAGGGCAGCTCAGGCACTAAGCTCCCCCTATGTGCGGGGTCCGGGGAAGGGCCAAACCATAACGGTCTATTGTACGCAGTCTTACCCTGTATTTCTGCAAGAGGCTGTTTCCACGACTCGAACCTGTGATCTCTTGATCACATGACAACTTTACCAGTTACGCAAGGCTTCCCTTCTCGTTTGTCCTATTAAATATATTGAACCAAATAAGGGAAGGGTTTTCGGGTACTAAAATTGGGGGTCGGTTATTTGTTTATGAGTTTGCCATGTATCCCGCAGTCGGCAAATTGGTGCAAATGGATACTCAAGCGGAGGGTATGTTTAAATTATTTTGAATGTTACAAGGGTCTATTTGGTGAGTTGCTCTGATGGTAAGCACTTTCCACTTTCAATCAAGAGGTTGTGAGTTCGAGTTACCCCAAGAGCAAGGTGGGCAATTCTTTGAGGGAGGGATGCCGAGTTTCTATTTGGAAACAACCTCTCTACCCTAGGGTAGGGGTAAGGTCTGCGTACACACTACCCTCCCCAGACAGTACAACACTATGATGTGCAAATCCGGGGTTTCAAACCCTCAGGATATCATTCACAAGTATACTCACCTCGAACTGGTAAAATTCATCGCTCGCGACGCCAATCAGAGCGAATACATTACAATATGCTAAGGGAACAATACCCAATCGAAAGCGATCGAAATATATCAAAAAATTTCGAAACTAGTAAAATCCGAGCCCCGGGCCCAATTCTCGAAAAATTACAAAACTCACATATCATTGGCATACATGCTATTACTTGCCTTGTTGACCAAATACCCTGGTGTTATATGTTAAAGAGTATTGTGCCCAAGGGGCTGATTTATGTGCCGACTTGCATTATTTGATATAGCATTCATATGCTTGACTGTTGGAAAAATGATATTTGTAAAAGAGATTTTTAACTGAGCTTGAGATTTTCTAAAGGATTTTACAGTGTTACGGTTTTACTATTTTTCTCAAAGGGTTGTACAGTCTTTTATAGCATTTTTGGAGTGCTCATACGTGTTTTCTTATCGCTAAGATATTATTCGCTCTTATTACCACTGAGTTGGAAGTACTCACTTTACTCCCTGCACCTCGCGTGCAGTTGCAGTTATTGTTCACCGGTAGCGGGTTAATAGCGGATTGAAAGTATTGCTATCGTAGCTAAGCAAGGTGATCGCCGACGTTCGCGGCACCGAGTTTCTTCTTCTTCTTTATTTTCAGATTTTACTCTATGTATTATAGACTTTGATATTGTAATAAAGATACTCCTAGATGCACGTGACTTGTGACATCCCAGTCGGGCTGAGTTAGGCTATAATATTGATAAATAATGTTCTTTACGTTGCATTTTTTCATCTATTTATGTTTAGTAAGTGTTAAAGAAACGAATTGGGTTAGTTGGCTGGCCTTGTCTTCACGAGAGGCGCCATCACGACCAGGTATGGAGATTGGATCGTGACAAGTTGGTATCATATGTTACTTGGTATGTCTTGTTTCACCATGGGTACGAGGGATTACTTGGTTTCAGACATCAATCTATACGTGGCTGTCTATTTTGAACATAGCGACTTGAGGTGCTTCATGTGTAACAGTGTTTGGATAAGATCGCGCATTGTAGCGAGGCTACGTGAAGATTAGACCCTTCGGGGTAGGTTCAGGTATTCTATTTCTATGATGTGGGACGGGGTCCCACCCTTGTGTTGTGATGATACTGAGGAGTTTGAGTTACAGCTCTTTCGTTTGAGTCATTTGTCACGATTTGAGTATGTTCAGACCGCCGATCATTGGTGCGTGGATTATGCAAGTTGTGGCTTAGGCCTGTGATGAGTTGTCATATCACCCGAGTGGTGCGTTGAATTCGAGGTGATCGTTGGAGTCATTAATGGTTGCGAACAAATTTGATTAGAGTTTGTTGGAAGAATAATATCGAGGAGTATGATTTCGTCAAAAAAGGAGTGGTTTCATGAATGGTTGATCTGAGAAATGGTTACGGTTTGCTGTGTGTTTCATTATCATTGATAGGATATGAAGTGTTGGAATGAGGCTTTAGCTATTGAGAGGTTTCTATCGGTATATGGTTGTTGTGGACAGCTACTGTGAATAGAAGTTATCGTTTCAAGTGCTGGATTATGTGGTAAGTCATGTGATTTCATTTGAGGATGCGAGTATGGGTTATTCCAGCTGGTTCGGGACTATTCAAAGTATAAGTACGAGGTTTGATCGTAATATAATTATACATGCATATGAGCTATTATTATAAAGTGTACAATTTAGCCTAAAGGATGCAAATGTAATTACAAAAATGCACTAAAAATATTTATAACCTAATATGGATGTAAATGATAAAATTAGATGACATAATTATTATAAAAATAATTTATAATATAATTAATGATTATTTATACAATAAAAATATTTGAATAAATTGATAAAAAAATATTTAAAAATTATGGAAAAATTAGGAAAATGCTTGATGATATTCATGGACTATTTTGAAAGTATATATATAAGGGTATCAACAGCTGCCCCTCTTTACCCGAGAAGGATGAAAGAATTATCGAGTAAAGAAATAATGACCGATTTTGACCGAATGGGGTATTTTGAAAAATGTAGGTCATACCCTAGTCTCTGAGCTGCCTACATATCTCTGGTTTTATAGGAATCAGACCGTATATAGTTCTGGACCCAATAGTGAATGAAACCGATAGAACTGTTACAAGAAGAGTCGTGCGTTTCAGAAAGGGTCAGTTTTGGGAAGGATAGTATCAGATGGATTTATGCGGAGTTATGAATATGGATCTGAAATGTAACGAATTTATCACAAGGCAAATATTTGAATGATAATGGAATAAAGGCGAGTAATTCATGGGAGTCAGTTGCGTCCAGAATAAGGACCAGGTATGAATGGTATGAGCGGAAAGCGGAGCGAAGATTACTCCTGTTTGAAGAATGGTTGACTTCTGAATTACCTGCAAAACTTAAAACACAATGTGTGCCCATATATATAGGTTATTGTGAGAATTTAAACCTGATGCAAATTTTCTTTGGACCATGAAGGTTGTCTTTGGACGGTGAGGTTGGTGTCCTTAGACCATGACATCCCGGGACATGAATCATGAGACAAGGGATTCACAGGCCATGAAATGATGTTCTCGAGCCATGAGAATGGTGCCTCCGAACTATAATGTCTTTGAATAATGATGTGCAATATTAAGAGATCCTCACGCCATGGCATGGTGTCTTCAGGCTATGAGGATGATGCCTTCGGACAATGACGTCTTCGGACAGAGACATGGTGATACATATGAGCAAAACAAGATAGAGCTTAGTCTTGTATAGGATCGGGACAGAGCTTAGTCCCCAAAAAAGCAAAATAGTGCTAGGTTTCAGATAGGGTAACGTTCGATCATTTAGACAGGGAAGGTAGAGCTTAGCCTTATCCAGATGGAGAGGCAATGCTTATCCTCATGCGAGAAAATGAGACATGGCTTAGTCTCATGTAATGGAAGGTAGGGCTTAGCCTTATGCAATTGGGGAGGCAGGGCTTAGCGTCATACAAGAATTGAGATAGAGCTTAGTCTCGTGCAAAGAGAAGGCAATGCTTAGCCTTATGCAAATAGGGAGGCAAGGCTTAGCCTCATGCAAATAGGAGAGACAATGCTTAGTCTCATACAATGAGAAGGCAGAGCTTAGCCTTAGGCAGTTGGGGAGGCAGGGCTTAGCCTCATGCAAGAATTGAGACAGAGCTTCATCTTCTGCAAATAGAAGGCAATGCTTAGCCTTATGCTCCCGAGAGGCTGACTTTTGTGCTGACTTGCACTACCAGTCCTGCATTTACTTGCTTAAATTGTTGGAAAAATGATATTTTCAAAAGAGATTTTTAACTGATCTTGAGATTTTCTAAAGGATTTTCACAACGTTACGGTTTTTCTCAAAGGGTTGTACTGTGTTTTATAGCATTTTGGAGTGCTCATACGTGTTTTCTTATCACTCAGATATTATTCGCTCTTATTACCACTGAGTTGGAAGTACTCACTTTACTCTCTGCACCTCGCGTGCAGTTGCAGGTATTGTTCACCCAGTTGCAAATTAGTAGCGGATTGAAGGTATTGCTATCGTAGCTAAGCAAGGTGACCGCCGTCGTTCGCGGCACCGAGTTTCTTCTTCTTTTTGATTTCCAAATTTTACTCTATGTATTATAGATTTTGAAATTGTAATAAAGATCCTCCTAGATGCTCGTGACTTGTGACACCCCGGTCAAGTTGTGTGGGGTTGTAGTCCTGATTATTATTGCTGTATCACTTTACTCATTTATGTTTAAATAATTTTAAAAAGGAAGTGAATCGGGTTAGTTGGCTGGCCTTGTCTTCACGAGCGGTGCCATCACGACCAGTGCGGGTATGGAGATTGGGTCATGACAAGTGGGATTATACCGGGTTGTTGTTGTTGTTGTTGTTGTTGTTGTTGTATTACAAGGTCTATTTGGCCCTTTCTTGTATTTCAGTTATCAAAAGAGTAATATTACCTTAGTTTCCAAAGGGTGAAAACCATTTACACCATTTAACTTTGCTTTAAAAATCAAACTCCTTTTCTCACTTTGAACAATATACATTCTCCCTTAGAGTGTGATTTTCAGGAAAAGCTAATTTTAACAATTTGTAATTTGTTTTTGGTTATTGTTAATTTGATCTCCATTGATCGCGAATCTGATAAAGTTTCCTCTCTTTCTTTTCTCCATTGTTATATTCGAGCAAATTGATGAAAAATGTAATCACAGTATTCGAAAATAAAAAGTTAAAAGAATTTAAAATTATGTTATGGCAGTTGTACACGGGCGAAACCGAGCTCGCCTATTGGATGAAAGATCAAGATTGAAACGAGATGGTATGGAGATCGACCTCGGGTTCCTTCGAGATTATCAAGCCCGTAACTCCAGAACCGACCCCGATTCCGATTCAGCTCGAGGAAATACTATCGGACTGAATATTGAATGGCAGAAATTTCCGTAACCGGTCAGATGTCATTGTGTGATTCTCGGCACGTATCGACAAGCGATCGAATAATTAACAAATCATGAGATTTCTTACCTTTTGTGGAATTGTATCTAAAGTAGGACTCCCCTCCTATAAAAAGGGGGTCTGATCATTTGTAATATATATTGTAACACGCATCCAAAAGCAATACACTGTTATTTCTGGTTCTTGTTATCTTGTTATTCTGTTCTCCATCGAGGCATTTCTTGACTCCGGGGTGACCAACCTTCAAGGCTTAGAATGTTCAATTTGTGTGGTTTGCACCTATTTTCTTATCATTAATTTCAGTATTAATTCATTTTCTCAAGTTATATCACATAGCCTTAAAATCGCGTATAAATTCAATTGTTATCCGATTTTGAAGATAAATGGTCACGCCCAACTATGCCTTATAAAAAGGACAATGCAGACGTTGCAATTACTATCTTTCGACCTACTAAACTTTTTAGAATCAATTTCCCAAACGTTGAGAATCACAGTTGAGGGTGTTTTTACTAACTAAGATTAACAGTAAGTAAATAGTTGTAAACTAAGATGCTAAATTGTAAACAATAATGAGAAAGCGCTAAGGTAATGATTTCCCCTGTTTATGGAATTCCTTTTGTTTATGTTTCATGCAAATTCACCAACGCATTCCTATCAATCATGAACGCTCTTCTAACTGTAAATCTCTCCCGAGTAATTACAGTAATGTACTAAATGCACTCTCCCGAGATACACTAGCTAGCTTTGTTTATCACGGTTCACTTAAGATTGCACCCAAGGATTTGTTATTCCTAATCCCTCCTTTAAACCCGTAGTTATAGATCCCTCTTATACTTTGGGAGCAGTGTTGTTCAACATTCACCTAAATATGCACTCTCTCCCGAGTTATGCACGCTAAATAGGCACAACTAATTGAGGATCCTGTCAATTAACTACAACAAACACGTAGTTGAACAAATAGAAATTAAAACTGGCAAACTGTATTCACATAAACAAGAAGTTCATCCCTCAATAGGTTCCATCAAAACCCTAGACAAAAGATTTAGCTACTCATAACTATGGGTAAATAAACTAGAATAATGCTCATCATGAAAATTGCAAGAAAAATTAAAGAAAAAGAAGATATGATGTTTTGGGTGATCTCTCACAATTGTTTTCCATGCCAAAATACTCTCTAAATCAATACATCCTCCTTTTGGGCGAAGTCTAGTGTTTAAAATAGGGTTTTGGGCTAATAATCCCGTATTTTGCACTTAGGTCCCTGAACTTGCGGAACCGCGGCCAAACATGCTCTCTGATTCTTAAGTTGTCCGCGAGTACACTCTGTCGCGGTTCTGCCGCGGTTACGGTGGAACCGCGACAGTCCTTCTTCAGGCCTGGCTTGAGTTGCTTCGCGTGGTTCACTTGGCGAAATTTTAAGATCAGCCTCTTTTTCTCCATATTTGATCCCAAAAGTACTCCATAGCCTTTGTCACACCTCCTTTTTTACAAACCACCCTCGAATGGTAGTGTATAAGGGAGTTTTTCCATTTAAAGTGACATTATTCCACTTAGGATTATTTATTTATTCCAGAGTCGCCACTTGGGATAGGATTGGCTTTTGGTGTCCCAAGTCACCGGTTTAACTTGAATCCCAAATAGAGGAAAATTTTGACTTCCCGAATGGAGTTTGCGAACCAGAAATTCTGTGTAAGGAATTCTGTTGACCCGAGGGAAGGTGTTAGGCACCCCCAGATCCCGTGGTTCTAGCACGATTACTTAAATTATTACAAATGGCTAAGAATCTAATTTTATACATGCTCCAATCTATAGTGCAATTTTATAATTATTTACCGCTTTTAACTATTTTTACGAAAGTGAACGTCGTTTAAAAATGTGTTTTCGGATCACGTCACATGAAATGCACCCGGATACTCGACACATTCTTATTCAACGTTTTTGGATTTGGATTTGGGTTGCATGAAATGCAAATCCATATTGAGGAAGGTAAGATTATTAAAAACACGCCTAAAGTGACTAACGTCTTTTTAACTTTGTGGGAGGCCGTGAAATTCGCTAAACGGCATGCCCCAAGTTCTAAGTATTTTTTAATCAAGTAATTAATGAGGACCCCGCAATTGTATATTTTGTTTGGCGAGGCTCGTCTAATTTTATTTAAAGGTCCACCCTAAAGTAAACTATGATTTTCTATATTATTTGTCTCTAATAATAAAAGAAAAAGGGCTAATTAATTAATATTATGAAATTCGGGCCTCGAGTTCAAGTCCACACTTGAGCAAGAGAAAAACCTCTTAACTCAAGCATGCTACTTAACTAGGAGGCCCAACGCCTATGTTATAAATTTAATCCATGATCTTAATATAAATCCCTACCTTCGGCATTTTTAGGCTTCAAACTTAACCCAATAAAGGAATTTTCGACTAGCAGCCCTAATCTCGTTGTTCAGGGATTGGGCAGACTGGGCCTCAAAACAGTCCAAATATGCGAGAATGCACTAAAGTGGGCCTAGCAACGAAGTTTAAATTGAAACGCTTTACTACTGATGGTCAGTACCTATATTGCCACCAATTTTGACACTCAAATCATTCAAAGGTACAACTAAGCCATTATGATTTTTAAGAGATAAACAAATGTGTTAACACTCCAATTTAGCTTTAACACTTAAACTAGCAAATTTATATGTGCTTGCACGTATAATGCGCAACACTTCCTAATTAACCTACAAATTTCAATAGGCAACTACTCTGAATTTGAACCTTCATCCTACTGGATCTCAAATCAGTTCAAAAAATTCAACCAAATGCTATTTTAATTGAAGACTGAAATGAGAACAGATTACCAAAGTTCTTCCACGTCTTTGAGTCATTTTTGAATAAAGTTATGAAGATGATGATAGGAAATCAACTAAGGCTACATAATGATTTTATTAATCTAATCATGAAGCTAATTGCAGCTAGTTTTCGAACTCAAAAGAGCATTCACGTTCCAAACGTAACAAGTAACAGTCTAACTAATACAAAACAGTCCTTAGTCCATTTATACATCCCAATTAATCAAAATATGACAAGGCATTTAAGCTGAAACAGACGATAATTAAGCTTGAACAGGCTTTCATTTCATTTCACTTTCACAAGCTGGGAGTCTACATCTGAATGAACATAGGAAGTGTACATGGAATCAAAATTTCAATGAGAAGAAGAGGAGGTCAGTGATTTTACTGCAGCACAGCAACAGGAACAACAATAACCAACCCAAAAATGGATCCTCAAGGACCCCAGAAATAGTTCGCAGTCCAAAAATGCTTTAAAAAATAGATGAAAACAATATATCTAACCACAACATCACCAATAAACCAAAAATTACTCGAAACCAAGCTTAGCAAATCTCTGAATCTTCAAAACACCACAAAACTGCACTAGAATATGTGAATTGGTGACTGAAAGTCGAGATTAACCTAAGGCTTCATCAATGGAACAGTGTTCTGATTTTTTGAAGTTTTCTGGAGATTTTCTATTGCTTTTTTTTGTTTTTGAGGTTGAATTTTAAAATCAGATCTGAAAATTGAAGAAAAATAGCTTTGGGAGGGAATTTTGATGGCTGGGAACTCTGGGAATTTCCAGGGGTGTAAAAAACTTGTGTGTTAAGGCATGGGAATGCCTTTTATAGGCAAAGATGAGGTGCAAGTCAGATTTTCAGATTTCAAATTTTGTCCCTAATTTATTTCAGATTAATCCCTCATTTTTTGACTTGTTTCTCAAGTTATTATCCTATTTTACTGAAATCTAAACTTGAGCTCCATTCTAGAAGATTCTGGGGACTTCTAGTGTTAACTAGAATACTACTCTCCCATTCTTAATATCCAAATTGTCCCCGAGCACCCCCTGAAACTAGTGTATTATCCCAGCCCTCTTTTAGCCTATCTGAAAATGATTAACTATAAACAAACGACCCATTACTCTAGAATTAAACCAACAAAACCATTTAAAATTAAACAAACTTCTAACTGATCAAATGAAGCTGATATGAACCTAAATCCAATAGCCAAGACTAATTAACTAAAACACAAAATCAAACTGATTAGAGTAGACTATATCTTATCACTAACCAAATAGAAAAATGCTTAACTAGTCATGATACACTTAAATCCAAATCGAGCACAATTGAATTGACGAACCAATACCTAATATGAATCAAAAGAGACTAAAGAACAAACAACGAACTAATCTAATTAGACACTGGTTAAAACGATTTGATAAAGATGAAGAAATTACAACAAAGTCCTAAATTGACTAATTGACAGACATATCATTTGTTAGGAGGAAAATGATGAAGAGGGACCAAAAGCCTTACCTACAGAGCCCGAAACGGAGATTGGAAAACTCGACTCGAGCCTCGGAATAATGTAATCGCTCGTTCTTATCAAAGAACAAACGAACACATTGTTTCGCGATTCGAATCCAATACTGAACTCAGGGACTCGGCAGAAATTAACCAAACCCGAACTTATTGAGGTTCTGCCTTCTCTTCGTTTAAAATTCGAGCAGTTTCGTTGGTGTTTGACGGAAACTAATGAGAAATTCAAGAAGAGGAGAACCAGGAGAGTGCAGGGTGTATTTTTTGGGTCATTTGGAGGGGTGTCGCCGCCGTGTACGGCGGAGATGACAAAACCTTTTGATTATTTGAGAGGTTCCGATGGGATTCGAGATGAGATAGTGGCAGATTCGTGACGGGGACAGTGAGGTGGTCTAAGGGTGTGAATTTGAGAGCCACCGGAGATGGTGGTGTTTTCTCCGGCGGCGACGGCAGCGTTACAGAGGGGTTGGTACGAGAAAGGCATGAGATGTTTTTAGGGTTTGATCATCTTCGGGCAATTATATCTGATGGCTTAAGTTGATGAGGATCGTTGGATCATGGGGAATGGACGGTCGTGATTAGACGAACTAAGTCAAACGACATCGTTTGGTTTCTTTAAGGGGCAGGCCGGGTTAGGGTGTAATTTGGGCTGGGTTTGGTCCGGTTCAGGGGTTAATTAAATGGTAATTTCGTTTGGGCTCAAGGATTTGGCCCAAAATTTCCTTTTCATTTGCTTCCTTTTCTTTTTGTTTTTCCATTTTGTATTCTTGTATTACTTTTTCTAATTTTATAAATGTGCAAAAAATTAAAATAAGATCCTAATATATTTCAAAATTAAACTACTTAATTTCTAAAATTGTTTTAAAATCTATTTTGTGACGAATTCACGATTAAAACAATTAAAATGCGAAAGTAAACTATTTTTGTGATTTTTCATGTTTTGTTCTAAAACAAATTAACCCCTAATTAATCTTAAAATATGAAATTAGATCCTAAATGCAAAAGCATATTTTTTTGTATTTTCATATGAATTAACATGCACAAATAAAAATGCAAACAATTAACAGAAAATAACACCAAAATTCACAAAAATTGTAAAAATAAGGAAAAGTCTTTTTTGTTTGAATTTTTGGGAATAATTCATATGTAGGGAAAAAAATTACGTGCTCACAACTGTTCATCTTTGCTCGGGAACACGCAGAGTTCTTGGTCAAGGATAAGTGAGCGGATACGAGCGATTTTTGCCCGTTTGAATATTTCGTGTGAATCATTTTTGAAAAAGTTGACCGCGCCCTACTTCGGAGGTTGCCTACATATCCTTGGCTAAAAAGGAATCAGGTCAGTGTAGTTCGGGAAGGTTTGGTAGCTGGGACTACCAGAAGTTGTGATTTCACTGCTGTTGCAGCTGCTACTGCTTGCTGACCTCCTTATTACACCAAAAGGAAAATCAGAGCTAAGCTAGCTATGCCTATCAACTATGAGTTACAAGATTCCTATCTATAATTCTCTTGAAACTTGATCTTGAGTCTTAGCTGATTTTGTTGTGGACTTCGATCTGAATCTTGATGCTCGCAAGCTGTAGGTGTTCTCCTCTTTGATGCAGCATTGAGTCAAACAGGATCAGCGGAGCTTGTGGCTTCAATCAGATTTTTGAGCAATCCACACCCTTGCTCGCTTCACATTTGAGTTTATTTCTTTTTGTTCTTTTCTTCTTTTCTTGATTCTGGATTGAGACTCATTCCAACGGTCACGCACCTTGTGTCTTGAGGTCAACCTGCTTAAGATACCAAAACAGATAAACGAACGAAATTTTTCTGCCCCAGTTTTCACTAGGAAAATTTCGTGAGTTAGTTGTGACACATATCTTAAGCAATTGGATCAGGATTGTGTAACTTTGTGAATGAATCCAGGTTATGCTAGAAGATGACTGGGTTATACCGGAAAAGAAGAGGTTCTCGAGTTATGCCGAGATTGAAAGGAAAAAAGCTCCTTGGGTTATGCCGGGATAAAAGAAAATGGTCCTTGGGTTATGCCAGGGAGGTCCACGAGTTATGCCGGGATAAAAGAAAAGGGTCCTTGGGTTATGCCAGGGAGGTCCACGGGTTATGCCGGGATAAAAGAAAAAGGTCCTTGGGTTATGCTAGGGAGGTCCACGGGTTATGCCGGGATAAAAGAAAAAGGGTCATTGGGTTATGCCAGGGAGGTCCACGGGTTATGCCGGGATAAAAGGAGATGGTCCTTGGGTTATGTCATGGAGGTCCACGGATTATGCCGGGATAAAAGAAAATAGTCCTTGCTACTATAATTTGTTTTTCTTTTGGGGTTTTCATTTTCATTTCTTTCTTCTACTTCTTCTTCTCCTTCTTTTCTTTTCTTTTTTTATTTTTTATTTTTCTCTTTTTTAATTAGAAAAATGCATGAAAGAATTTTGGGAAACTTCCCTTTCTGTCGCTTTCCTGCTGCAACGCTGTTTCGCATTTTTTTTTGGGTCGCACCTGCTTCTTGCACGGTTGCTCTGAATAAAACCTGTTTTAAACAAAGAACAACTTGTTAGTTTAAAACGGTGGTTGGTTTTGTGGCCTTGATCATCCCAATTGCTTGATCCCGACCCCCTTTTCGTTGAGAAACTTTGTTGTTTGTTGGCCTTGAAGGCGACTCTCTTTTAAACCGACCGGGTTCAACTCTCAGGGTTTCATTATGACTTGCCCATGTGGGCTCTGGCCTTTTCACTTTATTCTGCCTTTGCCTTTGATTTTCTTTCTTTTCTAACGTCTTTGGTTCGAAAGCATCAACCGATATGGTCAATCGGGATTGGACTGGCGCACCCGCTGAGGCTGAGTATCTTCTTTGGATTTTGCAAGGCGGAGCCCGATAGAACCAATTCTGCCACCTTTCTATGTAGTAATTCCGAAAATAGTGTTAAACCGAAAGGGATTCAAAGAAAAGTATGCAAAGAGCAAGCATATAAGTTTAAAGAGAAGCGTCCCTTTCGGGGGAAAAGAAGGACTTATCCGAGGTGCATCCTGACTTTAAATGAACATGACATGCTTCTTGGACTGGACGCCCGACCCACACAAACTTTCCAGCTTCTCGTGAACCCATTGATTCTGCATTTCAAAACCAGGGAACCTTGCCAGGACTCTTTTAGTGGTGAGATGTCTTCTTTCCGGCTGACAGCGCCCTTTGCGGGTTTTCGCCAATCGACCTCTCTCATTTCTCTTCTCACCGTCGCCCGATAGTGCTCTTTGCGAGTTTTCACTAAGCGGACTCTCTCATTTTTAGTTTTCTCTACTCACCATCGCCTTATGGTGCCCGAAGGTTTTCACCGATAATACTCTCTCATTTTATTTTCTCAATTTGCATTGTGTCAGATTCCAACAATGATGTTTTTTTTACTTCCCTGCTTTTGCCAATTGATCGGAAGGACTTGGGCAAGGTTTTTGGGTGGAACTACAACTTTGGAATCGTTTCGGTGGGTTCATGGCCGAACCATCATATCATCTGCCCCAGTTTCAATTTTTGGAGGAGATTAGGATTTTTGTTTTGGTGTGACTGAACCTCAGAGAGAGGCTGCCTACGTACCCTTTCGGGATCAAGTCAAAAGTAGTTCAGGCAAACATTTTTGTTTTATTTTTTTTTGTTTTCTTTTTTCCTTTTTTTTTACTTTCGGGTTCCAAAGAGGGTAATCGAAGAAAAGGAACCGACTCAAAGGGTTTACAAAGGATTGATAGTGTTTGGGGTAGAGGGAAGGAAAGTCTTCGTCATCTCAATTGCACAAAATACATCACCCCAGGAGATCTAGACATAGTACCTTTTTACTGCATCCGCATTGACTGCTGTTTCAGGATCATTTCCTTCAATGTCTCCTAGATACACTGCTCCTTTTGGCAAAATCTTTCGGATTATGTATGGACCTTTCCAATTGGGAGCAAACTTTTCTTTTGCTTCCTGGTGATGAGGGAGAATGCGCCTAAGCACGAGCTGTCCCACTTTGAAGTTCCTGGGACGTACTTTCTTGATATAGGTGCGGGCCATTCTTTGTTGGTACAACTGCCCGTGGCACACTGCGGCCATCCATTTTTCATCAATTAGTGATAGTTGCTCAAGCCGAGTTTTAACCCACTCACTGTCCTTGATTTCTGCTTCAACGATTATACGAAGCGAAGGGATTTCTACTTCTGTAGGTATGACTGCTTCAGTTCAGTAAACCAACAAGTATGGGGTGGCTCCGATTGATGTACGCACTGTGGTGCGATACCCAAGTAATGCAAAAGGTAGCTTTTCATGCCATTGCCTGGAGTTTTGAATCATCTTTCTCAAAATCTTCTTGATGTTCTTATTCGCTGCTTCGACGACACCATTGGCTTTTGGCCGATAAGGGGTAGAGTTTCTATGCGTTATCTTGAATTGTTCACATACTTCTCCCATCAGACGACTATTCAAGTTTGCAGCATTTTCGGTAATGATAGTTGCAGGAATACCAACACGACAAATGAGATTGGAATGCACAAAATCTACCACAACTTTCTAGGTGACCGTCTTGAGAGATATGGCCTCAAACCATTTTGTGAAGTAATCGATTGCAACCAATATGAATCTATGCCCGTTTGAAGCTTTCGGCTCGATTGGCCCAATGACGTCCATACCCCAAGCAACAAACGACCAAGGTACTGACGTCGGATGAAGCTCCGTTGGAGGTGAATGAATTGAATTACCGTGCACCTGGCATTGATGAAATTTTCAAATGAAGCTGAAGCAATCCTTCTCCATGGTTATTCAATAATATTCCGCTCGCAGGATTTTCTTTGCCAAAACATATTCGTTCATATGAGGTCCGCACACCCCTACGTGCACCTCATGCATAATTCTTCCGGCTTCTTCGGCATCAATGCATCTTAGCAAGTTGAGGTACAGAGTCCTTTTATACAAAACATCACCGCTTTAGAAGAAGCCACTCACATGTCGTCTAATGGTTCTCTTCTGATCCCCAGTGGCTTGCTCGGGGTATTCTTGTGTTTTTAGAAATCTTTTGATATCATGATACCATGGATGAATGCTGGGTTCCACCTCGGTTGTATTACAATAACCGTGCCTTTCTTTGATTTGAATTTCCAGGGGATCAATATGGGCATTGCCTGGGTAAGGCAGCATTGAAGCTAGAGTGGCGAGTGCATCAGCTAGTTCATTGTGGCATCGGGGAATGTACCTGAACTCTATTGACTTGAAGCGCTTAGTGAGATCCTCCAAGTGTTGTCAGTATGGGATGAGCTTAACGTCTCAAGTCTCCCACTCCCCTTGTGCTTGCCGGATAATTAAGTTGGAGTCCCCCATGATCAATAAGTCTTCCACTTCCTGGTCGATTGCCATATTCATGCCCATGATACAAGCTTCATATTCAGCTGTTTTATTTGTGTAGAAGAATCGGAGCCTAGCTGTAGCTGGATAATGTTGACCATTAGGTGATATCAAAATTGCCCCAATGCCTACACCTCTTGCGTTTACCGCTCCGTCAAAGAACATTTTCCAAGCACGAGTGTCTTCAGAGATAGCTTCTACTGAATTAACTTTTTCATCTAGGAAGTATGTGCTCAATGGTTGGTACTCCTCATCAATCGGGTTTTCTGCTAAATGATCTGCTAACGCCTGGGCTTTCATTGCCGTGCGAGTGACATAGACTATGTCGAATTCAGTGAGCAGGATTTGCCATTTTGCCAGTCTCCCAGTGGGCATTGGTTTCTGGAATATGTATTTCAAAGGATCCAACCTGGTTATGAGGTAGGTAGTGTGGGCTTGCAGATAGTGTCTCAACTTCTGAGCGACCCACGTCAGAGCATAGCATGTTCTTTCCAGCAAAGTATACTTGGCCTCGTAGCTAGTGAACTTCTTACTCAGATAGTAGATCGCCTGCTCTTTCTTGTCGGTTATATCGTGTTGCCCCGGAATGAAACCAAAAGAATTTTCCAACATCGTTAGATACAAGAAGAGAGGTCACCCTGGCTCGGGTGGGACCAACACCGGAGTATTTGACAGATATTCCTTGATCTTGTCGAAGGCCTCTTGACATTCGGATGTCCACTTGATTGTTGCATCTTTCTTTAACAATTTGAATATGGGCTCACATGTGGTAGTCAGTTGAGCTATGAACCGACTAATATAGTTTAACCTGCCCAATAAACTCATCACGTCTTTCTTAGTTTTCGGAGGAGGTAGATCTCGAATAGCTTTTATCTTTGTTGGATCTAACTCGATACCTCTTCTACTGACTATGAAACCCAAGAGCTTGCCCGATGGAACTCCGAAGGCACATTTGGCCGGATTCAGCTTCAAATCATACTTATGCAGCCGCTCAAATAACTTTCTCAAATCTCGAACGTGTTCACTCTGAGTTCGGGACTTGATGATTACGTCATCCACATACACCTCTATCTCTTGGTGCATCATGTCATGGAAAATGGTGGTCATGGCTCTCACATAGGTTGCCCCGGCATTCTTCAGCCCAAATGGCATGACCCGATAGCAGTAAGTACCCTAGGGTGTAGTGAAAGTTGTCTTCTCAGCATCTTCTTCATCCATCAACACCTGGTGATATCCTGCGTAACAATCTACGAAGGACTGTATTTAATGTTTGGCGCAGTTATCAACAAGGATGTGGATGTTGGGTAACGGAAAATTATCTTTGGGACTCGCCTTATTCAAATCTCTGTAGTCCACGCATACCCAGGTCTTCCTATCTTTCTTTGGCACAGGAACCACATTAGCTAACCATGTAGTATATCGGTCCACCCGGATTACCCCTGCTTTCAGCTGTTTTGTGATTTCTTCTTTGATCTTATTACTGATATCGATTTTAAACTTTCTTTGCTTTTGTTGCACTGGGGGACAATCAGGGTAAATTGATAGTTTGTGCACCACTAAATTCACACTCAGTCCTGGCATATCGTCATACGACCAAGAAAACACATCTTTAATCTCAAACAAAAGTTGGATTATTTCATCTCGAGTTTTCTCATCTGTGTGGATGCTTATTTTGGTTTCCTTTATTTCTTCGACAGTTCCCAAATTAACCGGTTCAGTGTCATTCAGATTTGGCTTAGGTTTGTTCTTAAATTGTTCCAATTCTCGGTTTATTTCCCTAAAAGCCTCTTCTTCATCATATTCCGGTTCTTGATTCATTATTTCACAGTTAGAAAGCGTGTTTGAGTTGGGGCATGAAGTCTGCAAGCATGTCATGTTATTTAAAGTCGCATTATTATAACGGGACTCCCGCCTGATCGGGAAAGGCGTAGCCTTCCAATATTGGAGTTTGGCATCTGGTCCCATGTAGAGCACCTCAGCGGTGCTAGTCCCTTCCCCTGGCTGGACCATGTTGGTTTCATAAAGCATTTGCCTCATAGCTCCACAAATATCTTCTATTTTATCAGTCGTGAACACCTCGTCATCCCCTTCCATGCCGTACTTAGGCTTGACAAAGGTCTCATAGATATGTGGCAATGGTTGCGGCAGAACCCATCCATCTTTCTTTCTTTTATTGGCCCATTTCTCATCATCTAGGGTAGGGTGGAAGCCTATCCCGAAATACTTTTTTGCCACGGGTAGCGTTACCAGTTCGACTATTCATTTCAAAGCTTTTCCCAACCCTTTTCCTGGTTTAAAACCATGTCTAATCATTTCCTTGGACACCATGATCGAAGCATTGGATAATAAAGGCTGGGGACATGAACGCCCTTCCTCATACTGATCAGCTACCACGATTTCAAAGGCTTGATAGAAAATATGCTCACTTCCCTCCCTTGCCTCCAAGAATGGGATAGACGGGTCACGATATTTGGACTGCTCACCTTCCCCATCGACCACGATCTCCTGAAATTCATGCTCAAATTTCACCATCTGGTGGGGGGTTGAGGGCACAGCTCCTGCGGCATGGATCCAAGGCCTTCCCAGAAGAAGATTCTAAGATGTATCCATGTCTAGCACTTGGAAGGTTACCTCAAAATCCACCGGGCCTATGGTTAGTATCAAATCAATTTCGCCGATGGTATCTCTTTTAACCCCATCGAAGGCTCTCACGCAAACATTATTTGGACGAATCCTTCCCGTCCCTATTTCCATTCCTTGCAAAGTGGAGAGTGGGCATATGTCAACCCCCGAGCCCCCGTCCACCATGACCCGCTTAACGTAGTAACCCTCACATTTAACTGTCAGGTGCAAGGCTTTATTGTGGGCAGCTCCTTCTGGAGGCAAATCACTTTTACTGAAGGAGAGTTGGTTGACAGCGAAGAATCTTTCTGTCATCCTTTCAAGTTGTTCAACCGAAGTGTCGGCTGTCACATATGCTTCGTTCAGAGTTTTCATAAGGATCCTCTGATGTTCAGCAGATTTGGTCACAAGTGACAACCGTGACACTTGCTCAGGACACTTCCTCAATTGGTCTACTATTTCATAGTCTGTCATTTTCATCTTCTGAAAGAACGTCTTTGCTTCTTCAGCGCTCACCGGCTTCTTAGATGGAAAACGCTTTCGTGTGGCGCTGTTTATCTCTTGTGTATTTGAATATTTTTCGACTGGGACTATTTCTGGCAGTTCTCCCGAAATTTCCTTGCCTTTGTATGTGACCACTGTTTGTTGGTAGTTCCAGGGCACTGCAGAGGGGTCAGTCATGGGCTTCTGTGGTGCGTGTCCAATAACCACTGGCTCACTCAACCGAGGTGGTTTAATTGTCCCCCGCGCCACATAGGCCCCTTTCGGCACATACATCTGTGTCCTCTTCTTCAATTCACACTTCCTCGGAGTGCTCACAACTAGTGGTTTCTCTTGATGACCTCGCGGCACATAAAGAACCTCGTGTTTAGGAGGCACCAGCTTTGCTTTTGTCTCAATTTTCCCCTCAGGCTCAATGTTGACAGCTTTATCCTTCTTTTCCTCTTTTCCCTGCTTCGGGGCTACCTTGGGTTTCCTTTCGGCATTGGAAATAGCAATTATGGCTTTCAGAGCCGGGTCAAAGTCTCGGTCTTCACAAATCATACCAGTTACCGGCCCGTTGTTGTGAGCGGGCAAAAGGTTATTGGTAACATTCGAGACTTCTTCATCCCTCAACACTATTTTCCCTTGTTCTATCAAATTTTCCACAACCTTTTTCAATGTCCAGCAGTCATTAGTATGATGGCCTTCTACCCCTGAATGGTATGCACACCTGATACCCCGCTTATATGATGGTGATTCCGGGTTTTGCCCGTTTGGGGGTATGGGTTGCAGTAAATTCATCTGGACAATCTTAGGGAACAAAGTGGAGTAGGGTTCAATGATTGGTGTAAAAGTTTGTCGTCTAGGTGGTTCCCGAGGGCAGAAGTTATTTTATGGTGGTCGGGGGTTATATTGGTTTTGGTAAGGTGGCTGGTTTCTCTAGAATAGAGGTGGGTTTCGGTTAGCTTGTGGTTGCGGGCGGCCGAAAGGTTCAGCATTCATTACCGCATAAGGTGGAGGAGCATAAGTCATATCTGTGTGAGGGTAATAGTGCTGAGGGGCTCTTTCTGAGAACACCGGTCTAGGAGCCCGGTACCTTCTTTCGCCCGATGCCACCATCACTGTTTCTTCTTTCTTCTTGCCTTTAGCCATTCCTCCAGACCCGCATTGGATGGCTTGGGAGGTTGCCCTTATGGCTGGCTGGCTTAAGATTCTGCCCGTTTTTAGCCCATTCTCTACCATTACTCCGATTTTTATTGCCTTTGCAAAAGGCTTACCCATAGCTGACATCATGTTTTGAAAATAATCTGCCTCCTGAGCCTGTAGGAAGACAGTGACCATATCAACCTCATCCATTGGAGGTTTCACTCTTGACGTCTGTTCACGCCATTTGATTTCATATTCGCGAAAACTCTCTGAATGCTTTTTCTTTAGGTTTGCCAGGGAATTCCTATCTGGCTCAATGTCTATATTGTACTGAAATTGTTGGACAAAATCTCTAGCAAGGTCATCCTAGATATGCCATCGAGATATGTCCTGATCCATGTACCATTCTGACGCTATGCCTACCAAGCTTTCTCCAAAGTAAGCTATTAATAATTCTTCTTTCTCACCAGGCCCGTGCAATTGATTACAATACCTTTTGAGGTGAGCAATGGGATCGCCATGTCCATCATACTTTTCGAACTTTGGCGTCTTGAATCCCATAGGCATGTGCACATGAGGGAACATGCACAAATCATTGTAAGAAACACTCTTCTGCCCACTTAGACCTTGCATATTTTTCAGACTCTGCTCTAAAATCCTCATTCTTTTTGTCATTTCATCCTGCTCTGGGGCTTTAGGGGTTTTGTCCTGCCCCGGTATGATCTCATATGGTGGCCTAGAGTAGGTATATTGAGGATAGTGAGGAGGGTCGGCCTGAAAAACTGGATTCTGAAATGTGAAGACCGAAGGGTCAAAAGCATGTTTTGGTATCGATGGTTGGGTGGTTGCAGATGATGGTGGAGTGTAAAGATATTAGGAGCAATTCCAGATGGGAACACTTGGGGATGATCCTCAGAGGGTGTTCCGAAGAAGTTAGCAGTCATAGTAGGTTGCCCCAGAGGAATATTTGGGCGGCTGATAGGGACCCCGAGAATTCGGGGATAGTGCTTGGGGGTTCCTTCCCGTTGTTCCAAGTGTTCCACATTTCCATCAACCGCAAGCGCAGGATCTAATTTTCTTCAGATGTATAGGATTCCGAGGCCGGGATCCCAGAGATTGAGCTATCTTCAGGTATGGGGACTGCAGGCAAGGTCATTTCAGATGACATCTCTGTTTTTCCTTTGGATCTGGTGAAGTATTGATACGAGGCCAGTTTACCACAAACCAACCATGGTTTCTAAAATACTCAGCTGGAATTGACAGCAACAAACGATTAGTATGAAACAAGTTACAGATAGGTAAGTGCACATTGGAGTGCGATGCACCTATACAGTTAAATGGATATCTGCATGTTTGCTTCGGTTTCATGCGTCATCCCGGCTTTTCTTCTTATTCCTTTCTTCTTTTCTTTCTCTTTTTGTTTCGTTTTCTCTCATTTTCATTTGCTGCTTTTCTTTTCTTTAGCCATGATTTTTTTCCCTCAATGCCTTATTTTCTTTTGCGTTTCTTTTCTCTCTTATTTCTGTTTTTCCTAGGATTACGGTCGAATCTTATGTAGATTGCCTACGTATCATGACCCCGCATGAATCAGGCCAAGCGTAGTTCTTGCAAATAAATGCAAAAGTAAGAGAACAATTTTTGGGAATTTTCAATTTTCCATTGATAACAAATGCGGTTACAAAATCTACTAGACTATTTGTTTTTCTTTTCTTGAAAAGGAAATACAAAAATAGACTCAAAAGCAAAATACACGCTCAACTAACTAAGAATACATCAATGCTTCAAATACTGGGGCCTGCGGAGCATCATTCGGCATTGCCATGGGCCTGCGTGCGAGACCACTTTGCAACTAATCTAAATCATTCATGACTTGGCGAACAAATATCATCACTGAGGCAAAGGACGTGGTACAACCCATTCGCTCGCCGGCCTGACACTTCATGATAATATAGTGGGCAATGTTTCGGATCCTTTCCCTGATTCGGCCCTTTTTTTGGAGGAGTCGAGTTATTTGTTGTGTACGAGCCTCTAGCACCTGCGAGTCCTGGAAGTGCAAATCTTGTAGCAGTTTAATTTCCTTGTCTATCTCTGTAATTAACCTATGGCATTGGTTCATCTCGGCTTGGAATTCTTTATCCCGCTGAGCTGTCTTTTCTTCTATAGTATTCATCTTTCCCTTCATCTTAGCGATAGTCCCCTCATAGTTTCTCCTCATTTGTTGCACAGATTGGGCTCTTTCTTCAGTCCTTTTGGCCCACTGCGCCCGGAGTCTTGCCATATTTCCCTCGGATTTTTCTAGTTCTTCTTGGCAGTCCGAAATTTGTTTCCTTAACCCTTTGATCAACCTTTCATCAGATAGACTTCTTTCTTGGTTCCAGGCATCTATTTTCATTTGTTTAATTTGGGCTTTGAGTGCTTCATTCTCCTGAGCTAATTTCTTTTTATCACCCTTGTTGGCTGCAGCCTGTACACTTTTGTCGAATTGGAGGTCCCGGACCTGTTGCTCCAACCGTCCTATCCTAGCTCGGTACTCCTTTTCCTTTACTTGCCAATTCCATTGAACTTGGACCCCATTGGTAAATTGCTGCACGTGTGGTCTTTTACCGGGTCTCTCTGGGATTTGAAATCTTTTGCCAAACCATGTCAGATATTTGGGATCCGCCTTGCCTCTAGTTGGTGCCTGTATTATAGTTTTTGGCTCAAGGAACCGGCATTCATTCCATATCTTTCGGATTCTGCCTTCAGTAAATGCAACCTTTGGGCCTAACTCAATGACTTGCTCACTCAGGTCTTCATCATTGTGCACTGTCTGGAATCTTCCAAGTTGTCGCAAAACCCGGTAAGGAGCGTAAGGCTGTATGCTTCGAATACCCATCAAAAGAATATCGGGGACCTCTGCTGATGTGTATATAGCTTCAGTAGCGGGAAGCCAACCATAAGCCCATTCGACTTTATCTGCGATCAAGGATCTTAAACATGATGACCAGGCCTCAGTACCTTCAGGGAACTCAATACCTATCACCCGGGTCCCAAATTCTGCAATACAACTAAACCCGGTTAAACTGTAGTTCATATAGCATGTGCGGTGACAGAGGTGTTCTTGCATCCACAACTGTAAGAGCAAATTGCAACCTTGAAAGAATTTCTCGCCTTCGCGACATTTGGTCAGAGCTCGGTACATTTCTGCTATGAACAGAGGTACCACTGTGCTAGTAGATTTTTTCATGGCAACATCTAGCATCCCTACCATACGGAGGTCTATGTGCCCATCTTTGCTCGGACAAACCACCACTCCCAGAAAGGCTACCATAAAGGCTAATCCTCGTTGAGCCTCCCATTTGTCTTTATTTCCGGCATGTGTCAAGCCGGTGTTGGGCTCCTTGAAACCTTTTGGGTTACCATACCGATGATATAGGAAGTGCAATGTACAACACCCTTCTGCCAGATGCGGGTCTTGAATATCCCGGCTGATGTTCAACAAATCCAAAAACCTATGAAGGGTTACCGGTGATGGTGCCAGTGAGTATCTTCCTCGTAGGTTCCCGTTGAGACCCGCGTATCCCGCGATCTCCTCTAAGGTAGGTGTGAGTTCAAAATCTGAAAATCGGAATACGTTACGGGTCAGGTCCCAAAATGATATTAGTGCCTCAATGATATCTTTCCTCGATTTGATGTTTGGTAGATCAACTAGACCGCCCAAAATTTAAACCACGGTATCTCTGCTTCCTTTTCCTAGATCGTGCCACCACAAGTGAAGTTTCAAGGGGATCTCACTCAGGACTGAGAAGGTCTCGATGTTACTTGAAGTCATCCTGCACGTTTATTTAAAAAGGGAATTTTAATGACTTATTTTGAACATTGGCTATTTTTGTAAAATTCTTTATTTAACGAAACAAGGATTTGGTTTTGTGAATACAGCCTTTCAGCACTTCTGGGAGGAAGATTTTAAGGCTATGCCCGCAAACCATTTAAAATGACTCAGGGTGGCTGTTCTTGCAAAAATGGCCTTCCGGCGCCCTTTTGGGGACATTCGGCTTATTTTAACAAGAATGACATCACCTAACTTTATGTACGATAAAAATTAAAATTTTGACATTTTTTGGCTATTTTTTGCAAAAGGGTGGTTGGACCCGATGAGGGTTGCCTACGTATCTCACATCCGGTGAGAATCAAACCAGCGTAGTTTGGGCAGAGTTGCCAGAATCAAAACTATTTTGAACAACAATTTTCTTTCTTTTTTCTTTCAAATATTTTTTCATTTTTCGAAAATCAGGCAGAATTTTGGTACTATTTAGGGCATTGGTTTTTCAAAGAAAATGGTTACCCTCACTTAGTCCTAACACTGCTATTTTTCTCAATTTTTTCTCATTATATACAAGCCGGTCAACGTGCAAAGCCGGGCAAATAAATGCGCAAGTAGCACGTAAGATGTATCAGGATGGTCATTTCAATTTAGGTCACCTGTCCTAGACGGACCCAACCCCTGTGTTGAGTCCACAACGCAAGTAGCACGTAAGATGCAAACAAGCGTCCTACTATGGATCCGGATGAGTTTTTGTTCTTCTAGGTTTAAACCCTAGGTTTATTGATCTAGACCTGACTTACCCGAGCAGACAACTCGAGCCGAGGGGGAGGCAGCGTACCGGGGATACAGAAGATCTGCGGACTTTGCAACTTATCCAAACTTCGTTCTAAATTTAGAAAGACTCTAAATAGAAGAGAAGCTACACGAAGTGCACCCTTCTCCATGATGTAGAAGACTCATAGAGAGGAAGGGATTCGCGACAGTTTATATATACAATTTCAACAAATATCAAAGCGATAAAACATTTAGCACATATAGCATGGAACATGTAGAAAAATCAGATAAAGCCAAATATAACAATTATACTAAGCTGGAATTCTTGGACCCTGAATCGAAATTCTGGGTTCGCTTCCCCAGCAGAGTCGCCAGAGCTATCACACCTCCTTTTTTACAAACCACCCCCGAAGGGTAGTGTATAAGGGAGTTTTTCCATTTAAAGTGACATTATTCGACTTGGGATTATTTTTTTATTCTAGAATCGCCACTTGGGATATGATTGGATTTTGGTGTTCCAAGTCACCGGTTTAACTTGCCCAAATCGAGGAAAATTTTGACTTTCCGAATGGAGTCTGCGAACCAGAAATTCTATGTAAGGAATTCTGTTGACCCGAGGGAAGGTGTTAGGCACCCCCGGATCCCGTGGTTCTAGAACGGTCGCTTAAATTATTACAAATGGCTAAGAATATAATTTTATACATGCTCCAATCTATAGTGCAATTTTATAATTATTTACCGCTTTTTAACTATTTTTACGAAAGTGAACGTCGTTTAAAAACGTATTTTCTGATCACGTCACATGAAATGCACCCGGATCCTCGACACATTCTTATTCAACGTTTTTGGATTTGGATTTGGGTTGCATGAAATGCACACCCATATTGAGGAAGGTAAGATTATTAAAAACGCGTCTAAAGTGACTAACGTCTTTTTAACTTTGTGGGAGGCCGTGAAATTCGCTAAACGGCACGCCCCAAGTTCTAAGTATTTTTTAATCATGTAATTAATGAGACTCGTCTCATTTTATTTAAAGGTGTACCCTAACGTAAACTATGATTTTTTATATTATTTGTCTCTAATAATAAAAGGAAAAGGGCTAATTAATTAATATTTTGAAATTTGGGCCTCAAGTTCAAGTCCACACTTGAGCAAGAGGCAAACCTCTTAACTCAAGCATGCTACTTAACTAGGAGGCCCAACACCTATGTTATAAATTTAATCCGTGATCTTAATATAAATCCCTACCTTCGGCATTTTTAGGCTTCAAACTTAACCCAATAAACGAATTTTCAACCAGCAACCCTAATCTCGTTGTTCAGGGATTGGGCAGACTGGGCCTCAAAGCAGTCCTAGAAACAAATTTAAATTGAAACGCTTTACTACTGATGGTCAGTACCTATATTGCCACCAATTTTGACACTCAAATCGTTCAAAGGGACAACTAAGCCATTATGATTTTTAAGATATAAACAAATGTGTTAACACTCCAATTTAGCTTTAACACTTAAACTAGCAAATTTATATGTGCTTTCACGTATAATGCGCAACACTTCCTAATTAACACACAAACTCCAATAGGCAACTACTCTGAATTTGAACCTTCATCCTACTGGATCTCAAATCAGTTCAAAAAATTCAACCAAATGCTATTTTAATTGAAGACTGAAATGGGAAAGATTACCAAAGTTCTTCCACGTCTTTGAGTCATTTTTGAATAAAGTTATGAAGATGATGACAGGAAATCAACTAAGGCTACATAATGATTTCATTAATCTAATCATGAAGCTAATTGTAACTAGTTTTCGAACTCAAAAGAGCATTCACGTTCCAAACGTTACAAGTAACAGTCTAACTAATACAAAACAGTCCTTAGTCCATTTATACATGCCAATTAATCAAAATATGATAGGCATTTAAGCTGAAATAGACGATAATTAAGCTTGAACAGGCTTCCATTTCATTTCACTTTCACAAGCTGGGAGTCTACATCTCAATAAACATAGAAAGTGTACCTGGAATTAGAATTTCAATGAGAAGAAGAGGAGGTCAGTGATTTTACTAGAGCACAGCAACAGGAACAACAATAACCAGCCCAGAAATGGATCTTTAAGGACCCCAGAAACAGTTCACAGTTCAAAAATGCTTTAAAAACAGATGAAAACAATATATCTAACAACATCATCATCAAATAAACCAAAAATTACTCGAAACCAAGCTTAGCAAATCTCCGAATCTTCAAAACACCACAAAACTGCACTAGAATATGTGAATTGGTACTGAAAGTCGAGATTAACCTAAGGCTTCATCAATGGAACGTGTTCTGATTTTTTTGAAGTTTTCTGGAGATTTTCTATTGCTTTTTTTTGGTTTTTGAGGTTGAATTTCAAAATCAGATCTGAAAATTAAAGAAAAATAACTTTGGGAGAGACTTTTGATGGATGGGAACTCTGGGATTTCCATGGGTATAAAAAACTTGTATGTTAAGGCATGGGAATGCCCTTTTATAGGCAAAGATGAGGTGCAAGTCATATTTTCAGATTTCAAATTCAGTCCCTAGTTTATTTCATATTAATCCCTCATTTTTTGACTTGTTTCTCAAGTTATTATCCTATCTTACTGAAATCTAAACTTGAGCATAATTCTAGAAGATTCTGCGGACTTCTAGTGTTAATTAGAATAATACTCTCCCATTCTAAATACCCAAATTGTCCCTGAGCACCCCCTGAAACTACTGTATTACCCCAACCCTCTTTTAGCCTATCTGAAAATGATCAACTATAAACAAACGACCCATTACTCTAGAATTAAACCAACAAAATCATTCAAAATCAAACAAACTCCTAACTAATCAAATGAAACTGATATGAACCTAAATCCAATAGCCAAGACTAATTAACTAAAACACAGAATCAAACTGATTAGAATACACTATATCTTATCACTAACCAAACAGAAAAATGCTTAACTAGTCATGATACACTTAAATCCAAATCGAGCACAATTGAATTGACGAACCAATACCCAATATGAATCAAAAGAGACTGAAGAACAAACAACGAACTAATCTAATTAAACACCGGTTAAAACGAACTGACAATGATGAAGAAACTACAACAAAGTCCTAAATTGATTCATTGACAGACATATCATTTGTTAAGAGGAAAATGATGAAGAAGGACCAAAAGCCTTACCTACAGAGCCCGGAACGGAGATTGGAAAACTCGACTCGAGCCTCGGAATAATGTAATCGCTTGTTCTTATCAAAGAACAAATGAACACATTGTTTCGCGATTCGAATCCAATACTGAACTCAGGGACTCGGCAGAAATTAAGCAAGCCCGAACTTCTTGAGGTTCTGCCTTCTCTTCATTTAAAATTTGAGGAGTTCTGTTGGTGTTTGACGGAAACTAATGAGAAATTCAAGAAGAGGAGAACCAGGAGAGTGCAGGGTGTATTTTTGGGGTCATTTGGAGAGTTGTCGCTGCCGTGCACGGCGGAGATGACAAAACCTTTTTGATTATTCGAGAGGTTCCGATGGGATTCGAGATGAGATAGTGGCAAATTCATGATGGGGACAGTGAGGTGGTCTAAGGGTGTGAATTTTAGAGCCACCGGAGATGGTGGAGTTTTCTCCGGCGACGACGGTGTTACAGAGGGGTTGGTACGAGGAAGGCGTGAGATGTTTTTTAGGGTTTGATCATCTTCGGACAATTATATCTGATGGCTTAGGTTGATGAGGATCGTTGGATCATGGGGAATGGA
>MU790249.1:0-21003 GCA_026770625.1 Nicotiana glauca
TCATATATATTATCAAAACAACATAAAAATATGATTATTTAAGGCGTGATTATAGTCAAATTCACTTATTATCAGCGACCCTCTTGGATTTGATAATGATGTCATCCACATATACCTATATCTCCTTGTGTATCATATCATGAAATATGGTTGTTATGGCCCTCATGTAAGTGGTCTTTGCGTTCTTTAGACCGAACGTCATCATCTTGTAACAGTATACTCCTAAGGCGTAATAAAAGTTATCTTCTCGGCATCTTCATTTATCCCAATCTAGTGATAACCTGCGAAGCAATTTACAAAGGATTGGAGTTCATTCTTGGCGCAGTTATCGATCATGATATGTATATTTGGCAGCAGAATGTCATCTTTGGGATTTGCTCTGTTTAAATCACGATAATCAACACTTACTCGTACCTTCTCGTCTTTCTTTGGAAATCGCACAATATTAGCTAACCATGTTGGGTACTCAACCACCCTAAGAACCTTGACTTTGATCTGCTTGGTGACTACCTCCTTAATCTTCAAACTCATATCTGGTTTGAATTTTCTGAGTTTTTGCTTGACTGGCAGGAACATGAGATTGGTAGGCAACTTGTGAGCTACTATAGATGTGCTCATACCGGTCATATCGTCATATGACCATGCAAAGATATCCTCATATTCCTATAGAAAACAGACGTACTCTTCCTTCTCTGTTGGTAACAAATGAATGTTGATGCGGGTTTCTTTGATGGTCTCGGTGTCTCCCAAATTTACTGCTTTTGTTTCGTCCAATTTGGATTTAGGCTTATTCTCAAAATTCTCAACTTCCCTGACAATTTCCTCGGGTATCTCACCTTCTTCCTCTAAGCCACTATTCTCATATTGTGTTGCCTCATTACATGTCACAGTCACTGGTTCATCAGGAAAAGTAATAATAACACTGCACAAGGGAAAAGTATAAAAATAGTAATGAATAATGATAAAGGATAAATACGTTTGATTAAAACTGAGAAAATTGTTCAAACCAAAGCTTGGCCCGGTGGATCGAGCATTTATTTGAAACAGAGAAATCTTAAAACAAAATAGCTGGAAAATTTAAATGCCTAGAACATCTATAAATTCTGCCAAGCTACCCAGGGACTTGGCGGGCTCGGGATGGTGTGGTGGTCCAATTGCTGAGAACAACTCCCTTTGCCACAGTCTGAATGGTGAGGCCTTCTTCCTCTTCCTCCTTAATTATGGCATTGCAGTCCATATCCTTATCTTCGAAGAACAGCTCCTTCAGCCCAGCTAGTGCTTTTTCTTCAGCAGTTCCCCATATTGTGTCTGCCTGATATAAAGCTTGTTCCAAACAGGCTACTGCTTGCTCAAGAGGGTAATACGGTCCACGCCATGGAGGTGACCACTCCTTGTACTCTTTCCATGTATACTGGTACCCAAGCCCAAAGGTGGTACCATGGTTTTTCAATCGTATCAGCTTGGTGATACCCTGGAGGTTCTTTCCTAACCTCTTGTTGGGTTCGTATTCGGACCATGCTAGTATGCTTTCTATTTTGTTACTCCACCACTTATCCTTCTCGATAGCATTGAGTCGTTCAATGTGATGGTAGGTTTCCCCTCCTATCCTCCTTCTATGTCCAATGGCCAGAATGGATTGGCTGGTGTAGATAGGGTTATTCCTGTCTAAATGAATGATTACCTCCTGACGGTTCCATTTGAATTTTACGGCTTGATTAGTGTGGAGGGCACAACTCCAGCAGCATAGATCCACGGGCAGCCCAACAAAAGATTATATGAGGCTGGTATGTCAAGCACCTCAAACTCAACGTTAAACCAAGTTGGCCTCATTTGCAAACAAAGGTTGATTTCCCCGATTGTGGCCCTCTGGGACCCATCAAAAGCCTTCACATTCATGCTTCCTGTCTGCATTTCATGGAAACCTTTGTCCAACCTTTTCAGGGTATCCATTGGACAAATATTCAGACTAGAACCTCCATCAACCTGGACCCTAGCAATGAACTTGTCTTCAAACTGCACCATAATATGCAATGCTCGATTGTGGTTCAGACCTTTGGGCGGCAACTCATCTTCGTGGAAGATAATCTTATGGCTCTCCAGCACCTGACCAACTATGTTGGCCATTTCTCCACCAGTGATATTATTGGGTACATAAGCCTCGCTTAGTACTCTTTATCAAGGCGTTCTTGTGTGCCCATGAATTCTGTAATAGAGATAGGATGGATATCTGAGCAAGGACTTTGTTCAGGTGATCAACAACAGAATATTCTTTTGCCTGTACTTTCTGCCATAGATCATCCGACCAATGACAGGCTGCCTCGCAGTGGCATCCTTACTTGAACCTCTCAGGTGTTCAGGTGTATAGACTCTTCCAGTTCTAGTCATTCCTTGTGCGGCGTCAGATTCCTCGGCGACATAATCCCAGGGTATTGCTTTTGAGTTGAATGGGGGTGTGGTTGACATAGTCACAGTTAAAAGTGTGACCACTTCTACTTCAAATGGAATGGAGGTGGCTGCGGGCGGAGCTACTTCCACCTCGAATGGAGCTGATGCAGTTACCTGAACGTAAATAGGTGCCTAAGTCTGAACCACGATAGGAGTGAGTGTGACTGCAACCTTAAAGTCATCGACTTCTCGAATAAGACCGATTTACCCCTCTGGGTCCCATTCTTCATTTGTTTCTATAACACGTACACCGTTACTTTTATGATCAAGGAGGGGATTGTTGCGGATATTAGGTGCGACCTCCTTCGCTTGTATGACCTTGTTGTCAATGAGTGTCTGGATCGTATCCTTTAATGTTCGATACTCAGCAGTGGTGTGCCTTTTCATACCGGAGTGGTATGCACAGGTTTTGTTCGGGTTGACCCATTGGGATAGATTTTCTAGTGCCACAGCGGGGACGAGAGTAACGTAACCTGCGGCCTTCAACCTTTCATACAATTGGTAGATGGGCTCAGCAACGGCGGTATATTATCTGGGTGGCTTGCGGTTGTAGTTGGGTCTTGGTCTTGGGTAATTTTGGCGAGTTGGTGGTGATTGGAAGTAGGATGGTTGAGAATTATAGGTGTGATGGACATCGGCTAGTTGGGAATATTGGGGAGATGATGGTTGATATATGGGTGGTGATGCTTGGTATGTAGTAGGAGGTGCTTGATATGTGAGTAGAGTTTTTGGGCCCTGGGTCATCATTACTGCCCCAACATCTCTCTTATTCGATATTGTCACGCCTCCTTTTTACCACCCAAGGAGGTATATAAGGGAGTTTTTCCAATTAAAGTGACATTATTCAAGATGAGATTATTTTATTAATTTCAGAGTCGCCACTTAGAATAATTTATTTGGTATCCCAAGTCACCGGTTTATTTTAAATCCCAAATTAAGAAAATTTTTTATTTTATTTAAAAGTTTGCAAACCAGAAATTCTAGATAAGGAATTCTATTAACCCGGGAGAAGGTGTTAGGCATTCCCGAGTTTCGTGTTTCTAGCACGGTCGCTTAGCAATTTATACTTGGCTTAGATTGTCTAATTACCTATTTTTAGAACCTATGTGCATTTGTCCCCTTATCGCTTTTAATTTCTTCATTATTCGTATTTAACGAATTAAATTAAGATGAGTTACGCGTACGTATACTCATTTCATTTGGCACGCCAAAAATTATGTCACGCATACGTGTCCACAATTAATCACGCTTTATTATTAAGATTGTTTGACCGAATATGTGCGAACGCATACCTCAATTTCATTTTTGAAAATTGTAATTGTGTCACGCGAACGTGTACACAATCACAATAATAATTTAAACCGCGCCTAAAAACATTTCTACAAGTATTCATTTTTAAAATTGTAATCGTTCCACGCGAACGTAACATAATCAAAGATAATAGTATTCAAATCCTTGTCACGTTTAGTTCTCTATTTCCACCTTTTGTAAAAATTCTTCCAACTCTTTTGTCCTTGATTAAGAAAAGAATCACAATCTTTGCATATAGAAAGGTGTCTACACGGCAAGAAAATCATGCACATTTTACGAGAATTGCAACTTTTACACTTCATTTTTCTTGTTTGTTCTTCTTCGCCATTATTCTTCTTTATTTTTTCATGGCCAAAATTACAACATGATTCTGTATCTGTTTCACTCTATTCAGGCAGATTTCACTAATTCTTTAAATAACTAACTTAAATTGAGAAACAGGCAGAAATAGTAAGCTAGTTTTCTGGGTATTCTGCAACTCCAATACCAAAAAAAAAAAAAAAATCTAAATCATCAAACATCAATTGATCACTCAAGTAACCAAATAAGCCTCAGCCCAAATAAGTTGAAGCCAACTATATCAATAATCCTATATTCCGTTACACATTATACAGACCCATTTCACTAAATCATAATTTAACTGAAAGAAATCCAGAAATGAGCAAATAGATTTCCAAGTTTTACTTCAAATTGTTCCAGAATTGAAATATCCAATCCTTAAAATATCACGAAACAACTAAACCTTAACCCAAACTAACTCAGTTCGACCATATAAACCCTCTATATCTGTTCCTCTTAATTTGGACATGTATCACTACCAAGAACTCAATGAATCCAAAACAGCTCGTAAAGAGCCAATCATAAATAATCAATGATTTATTATATCAGCAGCACTGCAATCCCAATCTAAATGAGCTTAGCCATATAAATCCTCTATATCTGAATATTTTTAAGAGGGATTAACCAATAACAAGTTTCAATAGTCAAAATTAACAATTATACATTCTGGTATGAAATGAATTACATAGATATCTATAGATATTGTCTAGGATTAGCCATAGATTTCAACCAAAAAACATCAGACAGTGATTCAAATTAGATTGACATAGAACTTAAATCACATTTCATGAATAACAAAGTTCGATTGCCTCATAAATTCAATAATTAACACCTTAAACATTCTGAAATTGACTTGAACTAACAGATATGGGCACACTTTAAACATTCTGAAATTTCTATGAATATTTCTTATTATATGAACATGAATTTAACACCATTACATTAAAATTTAAACCCAGGTATTCTAAAACAAGATTCGTACCTCAATCAGTAGTAACAAAGTTCCAAATAGCTGAATAAATGCAAAGAAACAAGCAGGAAACCCAGCGCAAATGGACAACAACAACCAGCAAATTCATATACCAACACAGGTCAAGAATCTCAGAATATACGCAATAACTGAGCTTGAAAAACTATACCAAATGAAGACTCGAACACCCAACCCTAAACTTCGACCAAACAAAGACTCAGACAACTATTTTTCTGTATTATTTTAGCCGGATTCTGGCCTTGGCTCGCTGGAGTTAAAATCCCGTTTCTCTTCGGAGGGGTTTCTTTTTGGAGATCGTGGAAACGGAGTTAGGAGGAAGAAGGAATCTCCTTCTATGTTTATGTGTGTGTTAGCTGCTGAGTTCCGGCAAGCCTTGGTGGTGGTCGGAGTGGTCGAAGGAGGTGGGGGTTCAGCTGCTCAGTTTTGTGAAGGAGCCGTTTTACTTATTGCCTTAGGTCTGTGGCACTGGGTCTAAAGGGGTAGGTCTTTTCCTAGGTCTAAAATCTGATAATGTCTAGTCTAAAAATCTGATCTCCTTCTATAGCTAGGTTTTTCTTGATTAAAGGGTAAGGGGGTTGGGTAGATTAGGGAGATGGACTAGGGCATTTTTTGGGGAGAAATTCAAAAATAGCCAGATTTACCACTGGTAGTTGAAAAATAGTCAAGTTTCAAAAGTCATCAAAATTTAGCCACTTTAAATCTGAGCGAAAATACTGTTCAAAATTTGGAAAAATACGCCCGTAAATTTTACGGGAGTTCCAGCATAAGTATGCTTGAATTCCCGTAAATTTTACGGGAGTTCCAGCAAGTATAATTGTCCAGTATAATATACTGGAGTTTGGAGCACTGGTGCTCTAGTCTCACGCAAATTTTACAGGAGTTAGCAAAGTATACCGGTCCAGCATAATATGCTGTATTTCGTACACAAATGCACCAGAACTCCCGTGTATTATACTGGACCGGTCCCTGTTGCAGCAAAATAGTGGCTATTTTTTATTGACTTGGTAAACGCTAGCTATTTTTCATTGACCAGTGTAAAAACTGGCTATACCATGATATTTTACCCATTTTTTGAGAGAATTGGGCCATCAAAAATGATTTTAGACCAAATTTAAAACAAGACCAAATTAAAACCCTTTCTTTTTTTACCCTTGATTTTTGCAATGTTAGTCATTTAAACTCTAATTTAGTTTAGTCTAATTTTTATATGGCTAGCCTATTTATTTTGCCTAATAATGGATTAATGTAACTAATTAATTAATTAACCTAAGAATGCACTTATTTGATTTTTTTCAGTTATTTAAAAGATGCATATGGCAATATAATTAATTCCTAAATGCAAATTAAACCTAAGATAATACGAAACTAAAACGTGATAATTTTCATGATTTTTCTATTATTTTAAAATATTAAAAATGCATGAAATGTAACTAAATAAAGAAAAGGTCCGAAAAATTAATTAAAATTATTTTGATCTATTTTTAGGAGTTATTTTCATATAGGGCAAAAATTAGGTGCTCACCACCTAATTGGAGTGCCTTATTCGTGGCTTGTAGTGCCTTGAAATTTGTTACCATCCCGCTCTTGATTTCTTCCTCGATCCTTTCCCCGAGCTTGATGATATCAGAGAATTTATGATTTTTGATGACCATCAGTCTCTCATAATATTGTGGATCCTATGCTCTGACGAAGAATTTATTCATCTTGTCTTTATCCCAAGGGGCCTGACCTTGGCGGCTTCCGACCTCCAACGAGTAGCATATTTGCGAAAATTCTCAGTAGGTTTCTTCTTATGATTTTGAATGTAAAAGACATCAGGTACATTCTTTGTGTTGAACATAAACCGTTCCATGAAATCTGATGCCATGCTTACCCAATTTGACCATTTCTTGGGATTCTGGCTGATATACCAAGATAACGCGTCCCCAGTAAGAGTTCTCATAAAGAGCTTTATTAGAATCTTTTCATCTCTTCCAACCCCAACAAGCTTGTCCCAGTAGGTCCTTAAGTGAACCCTGGGATCACCCGTACAATCGAACATTTCAAACTTGGGAGGCTTGTGTCCTTCTGGCAATTCCACATCGGGCTGTATACAGAGATCTTCGTAGTTCAAACCTTCTATTCCTCTATCGCCTTCAACACCTTGAATTCGACTTGTTAACTTCTTGAGTTCTTCGGCCATGTTCTTGATGAACATGTCCTTTTTGGAGGGTTCCGTTGCATAGGAGATTGGTTGGGTAGAATGCGGTACAGTTTCCACGTATATGGGATTGCTCTAATGGATGCCAGGGTGTAGTGATGGTCATTGGTATAGTTTTGTGGATCGAGAATGAGTGGTGGTGTATTTTGGGGAGTGTGGTAAGTGGTGGTCGATGGGTACGGTATTGGTTGATGCTGTTGTGGTGGAGTTGGTACCAGCAATGGATTGATATTTTATGGTGGAGTGGCGTATTGATTTGGTATGGTAGGATTTTGCAGCTGTTGGTTTTGTGTGTTTTGAGGAGGTGCTGGGTTCTTTGCATTCTGTTGGTGGATATCAGGGACATTAAGGATGAGTGACAAGTTTGTTAAATTATGGACCTGCTCAAGTTCTCGTTGCAGTTCCAGTATGTTTTGTTCAAGTCTCAAAACTAGGTCATTTGGGGCCAGGGTACCATGCCCGTGGGAAGTCTCTGTGTTCTCAATGTTTTCCTTTCGGATTCCACTTAAGTCGTCCATCTTTGAGTTTCATCTTCTTTTCTTGTTGCTTGGAGGAGGAGGAGGTAGAGGGCCTCTAGATCTGGTATGATATGCTGGCGAGGCCAGTATGGATTAACCAACCTATGGGGATGAGAATAATAATAAAAAAGTAAACAAAACAAAAGGTAACAAGTTAGTGGGGATCCTGAAATTTTGCAATTTAAATACATATCGCGAGATATAAACTCGTATTCTAATTTGGGAGCCTCATTGTACCTGAGATAGGCCTAGAAAAAAATATATTTGGAGAACTTCATATGCCAATAAATGCCTCATTTCATAATATAAAAGTAGATGAATCCAAAAATGACACTAACATACCAAGTTGCTACTAGCACTTGGCCTTATTATATTTTTAAGAAAAGCAAATAATCCTAATCTATTTGGTCCCGAAGGACCTTCCCCAGATTCGATCTTTTGCACTCCGTCATATAGACCCCCAGCTCACACAGTCGAAGCAGCAAGTAGGCTCAGGCCAGATGTCCTCCCTCAGCTCCTTCAGCATTCTGACAGTTTTCAATCCTTTTTACGACTTTGCCCTCTAGCTCCACTATTCCTAGATCTAGGTATTCCAATTTCCTGTTGGAATTGACCGCCATCTCTTTCCATTCCTCAAACAACCTTGCATTCTTCTCATGTATTTCCTAGTTCTCATTTTCAGAGTCATGAACCCTTTTGCACAACCTGTTGTACTTGACTTGGGTTTCAACTTCCTCATCTATGATTTTGTTTCCTAAATCGGTCCCTGGAGTCACCATCCTTTTCGGATCGTCCCCTAGCTAGGCCGGTTACAGAGGCTCGTACCCTGCATGATATCTATCTGGCTCAATGGTGTTCTTCTCTACAATGATTTGGCAGTGCCAAATATGTTGATCTTGGCACTTGTAAGGTACATCGTCATCTTGAAAGTCTGCCCTGAAGTGGGTCATCTTGATGACCCTTGGCACAACCTGTTTTCTGCCCACTTGCCTCATAACTCTCATAGGTAAATGTGGATATATCCCTCTCAACCCGATCAATACCAAATACAGCGCATACTTGGACCTGATAATAAACTCGTCTGTTGGAAACCATTCAACCATCCACTGCACTTGTCCTTCAGTCAGATTGTCAAAGAACTCTACCCATTCGCTGGCACTTTATGGCTGATCAAATCTGTCCGAAATGTAAGTCATCTGCTTAGGGTGGTGGAAAGCTATGTGGTCGTTCTAAGCCCTTCACGAATATTCTTGGCGATAGCGATCCTTTTAGAGATGCTTCAACAACCATAACTGCAGCAATAAGTTGCAGCCCTCGAAATGTTGGACCGATCTTTGACAGTGTTCCAAGGCCCTGTAGATATCAGTATGATCATGGGGACTATGGTATATGTCTGTCCATTAACCCCCTCCATCAGCATTTTGGCGATCATGGCCAACCTAGTGTGGATTCTTCCCTTTTTCATTACGAACACTATCATCCTCAGAAAGCACACAATGAACACGAACACACTAAGGTGGATGTGACCTAGTGAAGTGAGGGCGATCTCATCATGGTAAGTGTGGAAAGACTTGCTATGGCCATACCTCTCATATATATATTCGAAAGGTATGTAGGAGTCCTTCAGGCATACTAGGTTGACATTCTTTTCCAGCCCCATCATTTTCCAAAATCCCCTGCCCGTACAGTTTTCTGGCACCAAAAGCCCTGGACTGTCCCAAGTCAACCCTGTAATTCCCCCTATTTCCTCCAGAAGCGGTGTCATTTCTATGTCACCGAAACGGAACAACGCTCTTTCACTATCCCAGAATAGAGTAGCAGCCTCGATAAACTTGTTGTTTAGTTCAATATCTAGCAGGGATGGCAAGTTACCCAGGTACTTTTTCACATGCTTCTTATCACTTGAGGAGAGATCTTCCTACCAATCTAGAAACAATGGAGGGATATTGCTAACCATATCGAATCTGGGGACCTCATGCCTCATTTTCTGCAAAACAAAATGGTTAGGCCTCACCCTCACTGGACTCGACTATTTATAATTTTATGATCAGCATATAGGCATTTAATCCTCCAAATTAATGCACATAACGTCGTTGTGTCCGTTGGGATTATGAAAAGCCCGATGGACTTTGGATAAGGCTTATCTTAAAGGATCATTATGTGGACAACATAACTGACCCGACTAGGTTTGACCATGATGCATGCACAATTTAAATAGAGTAAGGGTTCTATGGGGTTTTAGACTGGTACCCTCAAGCGGACAACTTGAGGAGGAAGGCACGGAACTGTCGACTACATCGTTGATCGACTGGTTTTACCGCAAATAAGCCTTTCCAAATTTAAGGGTAGTAAATATGAAGAGCAGAACCACTCTTTAAAGCGTTGCTATAGGATTTGATATGCACGAGTGGAATATGATGTGAAGCATGATTTATACAGCAGTTAATAACATGTAGGCAAGCATTTTCACGTAGGAAGAAATAAATACAATATTTAAATAATTGAAAAGACAGTTACAGAGAAAGAAAAACAAGGAGACTAGTCAGTTATCAGGGTAATAAAGAAATCATAAATGCTTAAAATAGGTAGTTGATATTCAAATAAGGGAGAAGGGTGAGGGATAAGCATGCTTGGACTAATTCATAAGTTCGTTATGGTAAGAGCCAAAAAATATCGCCAGCAGAGTCGCCATGCTGTCGTGCCCCCTTTTTTCCTTGCAAGAGTCCGGGTTTTGACATTCACGGGGTGTAATGACTCATTTCCTTTTGAGAATTAGGTATTTGATGAGTCACCACCTAACAGATTATGGCACCTAGAGTGATTAACTCTTGAGTTGGTTTGCATTATCAGAGATTAGGGTAAGGGCTCGAAGTAACCACGATGAGAAGGTGTTAGGCACCCCTCTTGGTCCACAACTGTGGGTCCCGGCCGAACTTATATTCACAAATTAGTCCATATATATAGTTGAATCAAATTAGTCACTAGTAAGGCACATTGGATAGTTCAAGAAGTAAGATAAATGTTTGAACATGTTATAAAAGACGAAAGTTTAAATAAAGAAAGGATTTGATAAAGAGGGGTCCTAGGTTGTTTGTCCTATAGAATCACCCCACGCAATGTCTGGTAAACACTCTTCGATGAGGGGCTACACGTGATATTAACGTGTAGTCATTATATCCCATGTCTACCCTTCCTATCCCCTTATTGGTCGTGCAAAGCGAGTGTTTGGTCACTTATTCCTATTGCGTGCTGCTAACCATCCCTTCTTAGTGGTCCTGGAGGGAGTTAGGACCTCTACCTATAGGTAGTTCTAGACGTACCCCTAAGGTTTAGAAAGGCAAAAACTCTAAGGCGACAATCATAACATTAGGACTTTCACATATAATGGGAGCAGATAAGAGGCTCAAAGTTTCCTCCTCAAGTAAACATACAAGCAGCACGATTCAAACACAATTAAGGTCTTTATTAATCAAAGTCCTAAAGTAGGATCTCTGAGTGACTATGCAGAAACAGACCAAACTTTTATACCCATAAGTTATAACCTAGTTGTTACCTAGGGACACTTTTTAAAAGCTTATTAGAATCAGAAATGTTAAACGACAGAGACAACTTCAAGGAAATGTAATTTTTTTGAAAACACCCTAAGGCTTGCCTATATGCAGTACACTGTGTCTATATTAATGCAGAAACAAATAGGTTTTTCGAAATAGACTTCTTTAATACCTACAGGTATGGTATCTAATGAGATTGACGCAATTTTGAAAGAACTTGTTTCAGAAAATGTTTGATGCTTAACATAACTAGCTTTAAAGATGAACTAGCAAAATGAAATTAATTTATTAGGCTAAATTAAATTATCAAACAGAATTGCAAGTAGAGATCCCTATAGGCATGATATCTAGGTGTGTTACTAATTTTAATTGATTTGCAGTGACATATATGAATAATCATTAAAAATGAATTGGAGTTGAATCTTATAGGCATGGCATCTATATATGAACTAATTTAAGACATGATTGTTTGGGAGCCTATAAACATGGTTTCTAACATGACAAAATGCAGATTCTTAGGAACATGATTTCTATTTGATGCAAACAAAATTAGAAGTGAAATCCTATACGCATGATTTCTATTAGGCAAAGCAATCAAATTTAAAAAAGTAAAACCCTATGAGCATGTTTTCTATTGAGTAAAGCATGTAGATTTTAAAAGTAAGATCCTAAGAGCAAGATTTCTACCCATATTACCCATAAAGTATCATCTACCCACCCTTTTACTAAATACCCTAAATATCTTTTTATAAATTATTACAGGCCAATGAATGAATTACAGAAGTGAAATCGAAAATGAAAAAGCTATTCTATAGGGAGCCTGCAATTAGACTCAAGTTTCCCAAAGCCTCCAATGGTCTCATAAGCCTCAATTCCATAGAACAATCAGAGTATAGGTGCATAAACGTTCCCTAAAGGTCTCAAGGACCCCGGGAAATGCTTACACCTAGACTTAGCAACCAAGAATTGAACCAGTATAGTGTGGAAAGCCTAACCTCAGTATGCCAGAGTTCAGAGGGCTCTCAAGAGGATCCCAAGACAGTACACATACTGGAGGGGCAGGACTTATTGACTAAGAGTAAAGTAGAAGTGCAGGACACAAGTTGAAAAAGGTTATTAAAAACCGTATTAGGACCTGTTTTGAAAGTAATTAGTGAAGCAACAGAGGTTGTTTGAAAATAAGAGGTTGGAGTAATAAACAAAGCTCAAACACCTTAAGATAGGATCACACACAACTAGTCTATAGAGTCCAAATGAACTTAGTAGTCACACATGGGTTAAGTGGGTTTGGGACACATAGACATTTGGCTGCAAACACAGCAAACGTCTTAAGACTGGTTTAGACATGCTCAGAAATAGTAGACACTGGCATAGTCACAAAGCAGTCAGGAAGAACACAAACACATAGAAGGGGTGATAAGGATTTGGGGATTCATAGGATAGTAGGCACACAAGAAGTAAAATACAACTGACAAAGCATGCTTTGAAACACACATAAAGGAATACATAAATCTAAAGGGAAGGGGAGACATAATAGCATGCTGATAGTGTAACTTAACTACAAGTTTCACAACATAACTACATGTAGAAGCAAACTAGAAATAAGAGAAATTGAAACAATAAGAGAAGCATATTGTTGTTGGAACTTTAAAACAAAACTAGGACATACCAGTGAATATAGAAGTAAGCAGAATGAAAGAACAAAAGAGCATTGCTGATTAGCCTTGGCTTGCAGCCGGCTAATGGAAGCAAATAGCATAAGAGAGAGAGGGAGAGCAAAGATTTTTTAGTAAGAGAGGTAGTTTTTGAAAACCAAGTCCGTGTCTGTTAATGAAAGACTTAGAGTATTTATAGTTTTGAAAATGGGCAGAAAATAAGGTAACAAGTAAAGGTTTAGCACAATTATAGAAGTAATCACAATTAGAATCTAATTAATACAAGTACTCCCCTTCAATCATGGAATCACAGCTTAAACGGATACCAATAGGGATAATCAAGGAAAGAAAATAAGTTGAGAAAGACTGATTTTTACCATATAAGGGGTAGTATGGTTGAGTCTAAGTACAGAATATACCAATTAAGGAAAAGATTCAGTAATATTGAAGTACCACAACAAATGAGGAAATGGGATCAGTAAATTTGAACTGACAAGTAGAATCCAGGGTTGTGAAAGAAAATCTTGCAATCAACTGTCACGACCCAATTCCCAAACCCGGTCGTGATGGCGTTGTTGCGGCCAAACGCACACGCAAGCGCACGCGGTCTTCAAGTAATAAAATGACTAAAAGTCGGATGTCGATCCCACGAGGACTTGTGATTAACTATTAACTAAATTAGACTCTCCTAATTATCTATACAAGAATTAAATCTAGAAATATTTGGTTCTAAACTAATTAAATAAATAAAAACAAATAATGAACTTTGAACAGAGAAAGAGCAGATTTTTATGATATCAATGTAATGAAAACGATCTAGGGTTATGGGCTATCTAACAATCCTATTGTATTCTTCAATTGAATTGACTAGCTAATTTATCTAGTTTATTGGTTGACAGGGTTAATATTGCTTATAAGAATCTGTCGAGTTCTTACTCGCCTATTCAAGATAACATAACGCCTATATGTCTATGGAATTAAAATCAACAAGAACGCATTTATAATTCTTGTAAATCAACCAAGCAAGGTAATTAGGTATATGTCTATCCTAACCGCGAATCCGTTCCCCGAGGCCCACGTTCAAGAACTTGCTCAATTCAATCCTATATGCAATCTAGAATTCCCACTTTTGAGTTCAACTCTAGATTCGTAGATAGTATTCAATTGGTGATCAAGCAATCAAATAATTAAGTGCAAGATTAAATAAATAAACCAATATGATAATCTAAGAAATTAAAATCAATATCCGAATAACAATAGTCATGAAAGAACTACAACCCTAGAACGTGAAGTTTAGCTCCACATAGACATGGTAGCAAAACAACAAATCATACAAAGAAGCATAAAAAGACTAAGTTTGGGGAAGAAAAGATGAAACCCGGCCTCCACGGCGGCTCTGTGCTCTTCCTTGGTCAAAAATTGCTCTCCAAAACGTTCTCCTATGTATATATACCAACTAGGGTTGGGACCAAACAATTATACCTTCTCCAAGGTGAAAAAGGACACTTTTCCCGGGCTTAACTAGCGCTGCAGCGCACCTGGGCGCGCTAGTTGGACAACTTTCTGTCTCTGGGCGCGCTAAAACTAGCGCTGCCGCGCTATTTTGACTTTTTCACCCTGTTCCGTTCCGAATTTGGAAAAATGTAAAACATAAACGTTGTAGCCCATTGTGGAGCCAAAATGGAGTTATGAGCGAAACGTTATGTCTATTTTACTAGACAATACGCAATCTTCCTACTGGAGTCTTCGTTCGTTCTAACCATCATCCATTGACCCCCAAACGCGATCCCGGCTTAATTCCTTTAACTTTTAATCAAACTTTAAAGCTTCAAATCACTTGAATTAATGCCATAACATCTATATAGCTCAGAATCACTCCTACAAGGCATAAAACACACCATTAGTGCAAAATACTAGCGATTAAAGCTCAAACTCAATTAAAGTGCTGTAAATTAGAATGTAATAATCGACTAAAATACGCAATTATAGCCTATCATTAGGCGTCTCTCGTGAAGACAAGGTCATCCAACAGAACAACAATGCCCCTTTTTAACAATTAATAAACATAAATGAATGAATAATATGACTTAATCACATTAATAACTGACATTCACCCAACCGGGGTATCACAAGTCACAATCATCTAGAGAAGTCTAAATACAAATACAGGGCCAACAATATACGGAATAAAATTTAGAACCAAAGGAAATAATCCGGTGCCGCGAATGCTGGCGGTCACTCTGCTCAGCTTCAATAGTAATACCTTCAATCAGCTAATAACCCCCTACCGGGTGAACAATACCTGCAACTGCACGCGAGGTGCAGGGAGTAAAGTGAGTACTCCAACTCAGTGAGTAATAAAAATAAATAATAACTGAGCAGCAAGAAATCACGTAAGGCACTCCATTATGCTATATAGAGCAGTACAACCCTATGAGAAAACAGTAAAACCGTGAGACCTTTAGAAATGTTTTGGCTCAGTTCAAATCTCTTTCGAAAATGAACTTTTCAGTAATTACGAAAATGGTTTCAAAATAGTTAGTGCTGATTAGCACGGAAAATCCGCCCCTCGGGCACAAATACCACAGTATAACAGGTAAATGGCAAGAAGTATTCAAAATGAGCACGTAAAAGCTCGTCCCTCGGGAAATATCTCAAACTGAACCAGCCCCTCGGGCTCTCTGTCTCTCTCTCAAATCCCTCTCAGAAATAGTATCACATAATAACCACTGCGGCACACAACCCGATCCACATATCGCTGCGGCGTGCAGCCCGATCCATAGCTCACTGCGGCGTGCAGCCCGATCCATATGGGTACCCGCGCTCACTGTGGGGGTGCAGACTCCGGAGGGGCTCCTACAGCCCAAGTGCTATATCACTGCGGCGTGCAGTCCGATCCAATATATACATACTGCGGCGTGTATTCCGATCTACATAATATACTATTGCGGCGTGCAGTCCGATCCATATAATATACTACTGCGGCGTGCAGTCCGATCCATATATATAACCCTTACATCCAGGCCCTAGGCCTCACATCCCTCAGTGTATCCTCACATCTGACCCTCGGCCCACTCAGTCAGAATATCATCACAAGCCCCTCGGGCACTAGTAAAACAGTAGTCCTCAGCCCAAAATATCATTTAAATTATCATTTAAGACTTAATCTGAGTAAAAGTGGCTGAGTTGTAAAGTAGTGGAGAAACAGTATGATTGAGTTCTAGTAATAAGTAAAAATAGTGAGGAAAAACAGTGAAAATAATCCCCGAAGGGTTCAAATATTTAGCACGAAGCCCAAATACGACAATCAGCCCAAACAACAGAGATAACAAATAAATTCCAATCAAATACGCCGTAATTTAATCAATCGGGATGGACCAAGTCACAATCCCCAGCGGTGCTCTACCCCACGCCCACTACCCGGCGTGCAAGTCACCTCAATATAGCATTACGATGTGCAATCCAGGGTTTCAAACCCTCAGGATATCATTTACAATCATTACTCACCTCGAACCGGTGAAATCTCTAGCTCGCGACGCCTTTGCCCCTCAAATCGGCCTCCACGCGCGTCGAATCTAACCAAAATCATAGTGAATACATCACAATATGCTAAGGGAACAATACCCAATCGAAAACAATCGAAAAATATCAAGAATTTTGAAATTAGCTAAACCCGAGCCCCGGTCCCATTTCTCAAAAAATTATAAAACTCACATTACCGGATTCCACATCTCACCACGAGTCCATACATACCAAGAACTCCCAAATCCGAGCTCAAATGCCCTATCAAATCCCAATTTAAAATATCAAAAACTCAAGCCCTAACTTTACCCCTTTTTAATGAATTTCAACCAATTTCAATGTTAAATCTGACATAATCTCGTGAATTTAGGCCAAGGAACTTACCTCTAATCATTCCTCCTTGAATCCCTCTTCAAAATCGCCTCAAAGCTCCCAAAGCTTGCTAAAAAATGGTGGAAAATACATAACCCTCGCGGATGAAAAAATGATATTTTAAACCTTCTGCCCAGGTCGATTTTCGCTTCTGCGGATCCAATACCGCCTCTGTGGTTACCGCTTTTGCGGAAATTATTCCGCTTATACGGAAGTCACTTAAGTGCCACGACCGCTTCTGCGCCTCACCGCTCGCTTCTGCGAGGCCGCTTATGCGGACCCTTATTCGCTTCTGCGAAAAGGTCAAGCCCCCACTAGAACCGCTTCTACGACCTCCTTGCCACATCTGCGGAACCACCTATGCAGTCCCTTTTCCGCAGATGCGGAAATGACAGAACCGGCAAACTCCAAAATATGCAACAAACTCCAAACTCTCCATTTAACCATCCAAACTCACCCCGAGGCCTCTTGGACCACAACCAAAAGCGCAGACATGATCTATTACTTTATTCAAACTTGCTCGAATCATCAAATCACCTTCGTTAACATCAAAAATCATCAAATTTCCTCAAATCAAAGACTAAGTTCAACCAAAACTTCCGAAACTCGCATTCGATCAAAAACCNCGAAGCTACAGCAACTCTCGGAAATCCATTCCGACCCTCGGATCAAAATGTCACCCATCAACTGGAAATTGCCAAAATACTAACTTCGCCAATTCAAGCCTAATTCTACACCGGGTCTCCAAAATCACTTCCGATCACGCTCCTAAGTCACAATTCATCCCCCGAAGCTAACCGAATCACCGGAAATCACATCCGGGCCCTCTAACTCAATAGTCAACATTCGGTTGACTTTTCCAACTTAAGCTTTCCTTAAAGAGACGAAGTGTCTCATTTCTTATCAAAATCAATCCAAATCAACTCTAACACACCACATACCGATAACGAAACATGAAGAAGCATGAAATGGGGGAAACTGAGCAATAACACCTGAGGCGACGGGTCGGGTCGTCACATCCTCCCCAACTTCAACCATCGCTCGTTCTCGAGCGCACCCAGAGTTGTACTAGAAGCCAAACAATAGCTGAATGACCTTACCAAGCATATACCCGGGGTGATCCCACATCACCCTGTCTCACATAGGTCCGATACTACAACACAGCTGAAATTTCACAGTCCATCTAGAACATAAACCGTAGAACTACATTGCACTTTCCGAAATCATACCCAGAATAAACCCGAACCAGCTGTAATAACCCTCAATCACATGATATACTATGTAGCTCAAACACTCGAAACGATAATTTCTATTCACAACAGTTGCCCACAACACCCGGATACCGGTAACGAATCTCTTATCCACTAAGGCCTTATTCCAACACTTTCATATACTGCCAACGATAAATGAAACACGCAATACATCGTAACCATTTCTCAGATCAACCATTCATGAAGCCACTTACCTTTAGGCTAATAACATAGAAGATTCCGAGCCGAAGCTCGATATTATCCCTCTAACAAGCTGAAATCAAATATGTTCGTATCCACTAATGACTCCAATGATCACCTCGAATTCAACACACCACCCTGGTGATACGACACCTCAATACTGGCCTAAGCCACAACTTGCATAATACGTGCACCAATAAGAAACGACCTGAATATACTCAAATCATGAAATTAACTCAAACGAAAGAGCTGTACCTCAAGCTCATCAATACCGTCACAACACAAAGCTGAGACCCCGTCTCACATCATAGAAATAGAGTACCTGACTCCTCCTTGAAAGGTCATAACTTCACGTAGCCTTGCCACAACGCGCAATCCTATCCAAACACTGCTACACATGCAACACCTCAAGTCACTATGATCAAAATCGACAACCACTCACAGATTGATGTTTGAAACCAAGCAATCCATCACACCCACGGTGAAGCAAGTAATATACACCATTCAATACTGAAAGGACACAACCGATGCGCTATTCGCCGAGCAACACCCAATACGGACTTTCCTCAAAAACCAAGAAGCAAGTCATACAAAGTAACATATGGAAAACTATTCTCAATATCACACTGTTACGGCGTGAAACCCGATCCAGACAACATACCCGTGATGGCGTGCCACCAGATCCACACAAATATCTCACATAGGGAGATGCACATTGAGCCAAATTTGCTCATTATAACAAAATACCGAGCATTGGTCGCAAGCATACTGAGTGCATAATGATATCTACTTATAGAGTTGTAAGCTACAAAACTCAACTTCCACTATGAATCTAGATAGCACCGCACTATATGTGCCCACAGTCCGAAAATCATAACGCCTCACAGCACAGAAAAGCAACTCATAGATCTCCCCAGATCACTAACAGGTTCAATAACGATCAAATCAACCTATCCTTCATCAATACAATTCGGGACTAACCAAGCCAACTCAAGCTAAACACGTATCTAATCAGCTTACCAAGAAACTTATTACCAAGAAGCCTGAAACTGCTTCTTCCACTACTATAACTCATGCCGGAGCCGTACGATACAGTGCCCAGCACCAAATAAATACTGAAATCCACAGTCTCACCCGGAGACATGCCTGACCACAAGGAACGCATCCGAAAAGTCCCTCAATACCGGAACCGAATCAACGGTAGAAACCTCTACACTGACATCCGCCACAAAGGCCCGATTAAGGAAAGCAATCCTTCCCAGCCGTCCACTGGTCTTTGGAACACAACCATTCAGCTAGAACATAGTCCGATGCACCTCGCCACGCAACCTGTGGCCTTTTCCGACATAACCCACAGCACAATAGTCTAGAATAACCCAACACTGAGATAACCAGTCTACACCCCAATATCATATCCAGAATCTAATATACCAAGCAAACAAAGATCTACTCGGGCTTCCAAACCCCCAATATCCACTAACAGTACCAATACACACTATCCACAACCACTACATAGCCTGAACATGAGAACTCCCAGTCTCCAGCTCTAAATAGCACACAAATTACTATACCTGATCCCAAATTCTGCAGTATAAATACATATTACACCTCGAGTACCCAATCATTACACAAAAGATATTATGAAATTCCCCCTGTGCCACCAAACAAACTCAGATATCAACAGTCGATCTATCAAGAAAATGCCATAACACTACTGAAGTGCTATCAACTCAATCACATTGCCCTTTTTCTGAAACATATACCCTCGTCAAATCACTATGATTAGCAACACCATTTCCTTAGTCATATGAGGATCATTTACCCTAATCATCTGAAGATCGATTCTTAAATCACCTGCAGCTACCCGTGCTGCTTAAGAATTTAATGACTTTCCATTTTGAACTGAACCGAGCCTTACACACAAAAATCCCAATCCTCCACAACATATCGCATCTACCATACCACACTCGGATAACATAAGAACTTTTATCTCCCTTCCGCACCGTAGACATCGACGTGCTCAACTAGTCGAGAACTTTCATTGATCCCATTTAGAAGAAAAATAATTACACACTCCATGCTTCGCATACCCATTGGAAATATACTCATCTTCAAACCATGGTAAAACTCAACAAGAACATCTCTGTTAACTCCATTTGTACAAGCTAAACTGCCAGGGCTGAATCCTTCTATCTAAACCATGCTGAGCAAGCCGTCAATACCCAAGAGCATTGCTGCAAAATGCCTGTAAAAGCTCATTACCTCGAACACATACAAAGAATTAATCATACCCTTACCATACCGATTCGGTCTATTATCAAGCTATTCCGTCTATCAAATTTATCTTTTTATTCATCATCCACTTGATATTTCTCCCTCGCTGTAGCATCACAATGTCTCAATCCAGGCTCACCACAGGATATTCGAACATAAGAACACACTGTCTAAGACCCATAGGCCACCGAATACTCTCTCAATGCTTCCCAGAAATACCACATTCCAGAATACTTTACTTGAAGAACTTCCTGCGAATCGAAATTTGTTACCATTACTTCCCAGATACTGATACATATAATCCCATAATTAGCATAAAATACCACAAGTCTTGATCTCTTCCTAATGGAAACACAATCTCTAGCCACATACAC
>MDKF010500559.1:0-17496 GCA_026770625.1 Nicotiana glauca
CATATATATCATCAAAACAACATAAAAATGTGATTATTTAAGGCGTGATTATAGTCAAATTCACCTATTATCAGACACCTACTAGTGAAAGCTAGTCAAGCCACTTATCTTACTCATTTCACTTTTAATCCATTAACAGTTATAACTTAATATTTATAAACAACGGAAATCAATAGAGCGAAAGAATGAAAATTAAAATTTTAGCTAATAACAATAGAATCCATAACGTAAACTACCTAGAACTGGTGTCACAATCTCACAAACTATCTAAGAAAACTACAAATAAAGCCTGAATAAGAAAGTACATGTCTGTCTCTGAAATAGTAAAGAACAGATGAAAACTAGATAGGAAGGGGACGCCAAGGTTTGCGGACGCCTGCAGGACTACCTCGAGTCTCCTGATGGACTGAAGGCAATAACCCCAAACTAAGGTCCGTATGCTCTTGTACTGGGATCTGCAATTGATACCCAATTTTTTTCTATGTATTTTTTTCATATACAAAATACTTTCAAAATAACATATATATGGATATATAAGCATGCTCAAGTATTTTTTTATTTTTCCTAATTTTTTAAAGATTTTTAAATCAATTTGTTGTCCATTTTTAGCAATACAAAAATCGCTAATTATTCTCAAAACTATCAATTTTGGTGAATAACTTATTTTATCCTCATATTTATACAAAAATATAATTATGATGATTTTTGTATTTTTTTACAAATTTATCTGGTATTTTAAAACTAAATTACATATAATTATAATTTTAGCCTATTTTAAGATTAATAGCATTTTTATAATTATAAAATTGGTTTTTGTATTTTTTTTAAATTAATATTTATATATTATTTGTTGGCTCAGTATTTTTAATTTGCTTTTAAAATCATCTTTACTATTTTTATAAATAAAAGGGAAAAACTAGCTATTTAACATTTAGCCACATTTTATTTTAATTACAGCCTCTTTTACATTTATATTTTAGCCCTTAATTGGCCCAATTATACCTCTATTTGGACCAGCCCAATTTCATTTCAACCCGGTCCCCCGACCCAATTTAAAATCCGCCTGTTTCCTATCTTTGATCCAGGCCGTTGATCATTTTAATCAACGGCCATAAACCTTTTTAAGAAAAATTTACTGAAGGATTTTACTCTATGCGTTCACGACACAGGGGTCGCGTTCGCGGAGAAGGATGTTACTCTATGCGTTCGCGAAGGGTAGTATGCGAACGCGAAGAAAGAAAACTGGAGGGGTCCAGGGATTGTCCTATGCGAACGCGATGGGCTATATGTGAACGCGTTGAAGGGGTTACCAGAACAATGCGAACGCGGGGAGGTTACCGCGAACGCGAAGGAGGGGAGACACAAGGCAGTGCGAACGCGGGCCTTAGGCCGCAATCGCGTAGAACAAATGGTCTGTGTAAAAATGCAGCAAAAATCTGATCCTTTCCTAAGTTCTAAAACACCCCGAACCACCTCCGAGTCACTCCCGAGCTCTCGGGGCTCCTAACCAAACACACACTAACTCAACAACACCATACGGACTCACTCGAGCGATCAAATTGCTAAAACAACGTCAAAATCAATGAATCAAGCCTCCAAATCATCACTTTTCATTATAACTCCATAAACTTCAAACTTTAGATATTTAGGTCCGAAACACGTCAAATGACGTCCGATTTCGATCAAACTTTACAGAAAGCGCTTAACACATATTTAAGACTTGTACTGGGCGTCGAAACCAAAATACGAGCCCGATACCGCAGTCTTTTAATCAATTTTTATTTCCTTTTTCCTTAATAATTTCAGAAAAATAATTTCACAGAAAAATTCTTTTCTCGGGCTCTAGACCTCGGAATTTGACTTCGGACACATGCTAGAGTCCCATATTTTTCTACGGACCTTCCGGGACCGTCCAATCTTGGGTCTGGGTTCGTTTACCCAAAATATTAACCAAAGTCAAATTTAATCATATTAATATCAAAATTCATTATTTTTCACACATAATTCATATTTAAGCCTTCCGGCTATACGTCCGGACTGCGCACGCAAATCGAGACAAGTAAAAATAAGGTTTTCAAGGCCTCGAAAGTACGGAACAAAAGAGAAAACTGGGTTATGATCCTTTGGGTCGTCACAACTACCTACTAACCTTCTACCTTAATCCTCGACCTCCACACTCTCCTATCAAGGGTCATGTCCTCAGTGAGTTGAAGCAGCGCCATGTCCTGCCTAATCACCTCTCGTCAATACTTCTTAGGCGTACCTCGACCTCTTCTCAAACTCTCCATGGCCAACCTCTCACACCTCCTAACTGGAGCATCAATGCTTCTTCTCTTAACATGTCCGCACCATCTCAGCCTCGACTCCCGCATCTTGTCCTCCACGGAGGCTACTCCCACTCTATCCCGGATATCTTCATTCCTAATTTTATCTTTCCTGGTACACCCACACATCCATCTCAACATCCTCCTCTCTGCTGCTCTCATTTCTGCACGTGGGAGTTCTTGACGGCCAACACTCAGCTCCATACAGCATAGTTGGTCGAACCACCACTCTATAAAACTTACCATTAAGTCTTAGCGGTACATTCCTATCATACAAAATACCGAAAGCGAGCTTCCACTTCATCTATCACGCTCCAATACGATGCACGACATCTTCGTCAATCTCCCTGTTACCCTGGATAATAGACCCGAGATACTTAAAACTCTCTCTCTTGGGGATAACTTGAGCATCAAGCTTAACCTCTAGGTCTGCATCATGGGTCTCGTCACTGAACTTGCACTCCAAGTATTTTGTCGTGGTTCTACTCAGTTTGAAGCCTTTAGACTCCAAGGTTTGTCTCCAAACCTCCAACCTCGCGTTAACTCCGCTACGCGTCTCGTCAATCAACAATATATCATCGGCAAATAGCATGCACCAAGACATATCCCCTTGGATGTGATGCGATAATACATCAATCGCCAAAGCAAATAAAAATGGGCTAAGAGACGATCCCTGGTACGGTGCAACCCCATCACCACAAGGAAATGCTTCGAGTCACCATCCCCAGTCCTCTCCCGAGTCTTAGTATCATCATACATATCCTTAATCACACTAATGTACGCTACAGGAACACCGCTAACCTCCAAACACCTCCACAGGACCTCCCTCGAAACTTTATCGTATGCTTTCTCAAGATCAATAAACACCATATGGAAATCTTTCTTCCTCTCACTGTACCGCTCCACTAATCTCCTTACCAGATGAATCGCTTCTGTAGTCGAACGCCCCGGTATGAATCCAAACTGATTCTAGAAAATAGACACGCACCTCCTTACCCTGGCATTCATCACCCTCTCCCAAACCTTCATAATGTGACTCAACAGCTTGATACCCCTATAATTATTGCAATTTTAGATATCACCCTTGTTCTTGTAAAGCACAACCATCGTACTCCACCTCCATTAAAGAAAGATAATAATAATGGTAAATATAGTAGTAATACTCTAGTAAGCATATTATCTGCAAATAATAAAGGATTATTTATTCACATTTGATGCATGCATTAAATAAAATATTTAATGATATGTGTTATTTTAATATTTAAGTAAAAGTTCACCGCTTAATGATGACTAGAACTAATATAAGTACTTCAATGCAAAATCTTAGTTGAAAAATTCTAATGTTAATTAAGATATACAGTCATATCTCTTTATAACAGTTATCTTTATAGCAGCACTCCGTTATAACAACTAAATTTTCTTTGTACTTAATTATTTATGTTATATTATAATATATATTGTTTATAATAATATTTCATTATAGTAGCCAAAAAAATATTGAAATAAATGAGACTGTTATAAAGACGTTTGACTTTAGTTTCTTAAGATGTGATAAATAACTATACAACATTTTAAAATTCATAGCAGGGGTTCAAAATAAATGGCAGAAATATTTTTAATTGTAATTTGGTTTCGATAACTAAATTCCAGACTTGTTGCATTTGTTGGGCAGGGGTTAGTTTATCTCCTATACTCTTTTTAAAGGTTTCCCCGCCTATATTCACTTAAATAAAAATGGAGCAACAAAAGTACCGAACCAAGATCAGAAATTCCGTTATACAGGTTCACTAGTTTAAATTTGTTGATACAACTAAGAGAAATTTATACGGTCAAAATCGGAATTGACCTAGAACGAGGCAGGTCAAGGTTTGATCTTATGTTATATCGAATAATCACGGCGCAAAGTTAGTCTTTCGAGCTCGAGACTCAGAGACAGATCGAGATCGAGGTCGACTAAGATCGGAGCCGGGCAAGATAGAGATCGAGCAAGATCAAGGAAAGTTTACCGAGCCAAATAACGGAAAATCAAAATTTTCACAATCGGGTGAGGGTCACGACGGAAATCTTGCCACATATTAAGAAGAGGCCGATTAATTGGCCAATCTTGAATTTTTTTACTATATGTAAAATTGTACCAAAGGTAGGATTCCCCTATTATATAAAGAGGTCTGATCATTTGTAATACACACATCACGTTCACGTTACATAAATCAATATATCATCTTCTTAAGCTCTCAATACTTTATTACTATGCTCATACTTTTCAGTGAAGTATTTGTTTGATTCGAGGGTGATCTAGCTCGAGGATCAAAGATAGACATCTTATTTGGTTTGCTTTATTTTTATCAATTTCAATATCAATAATGCATTTCTTTCATTTTATGCTAAATAAATCACATGTCCTTAAATCACAGTATAAATTCAATAATTATCCATTATTAGGGTAAGCAGTTTGGCACCCACCGTGGAGATAAGGATAATAGTGATTGCTTGGTACAATTTTTGTAACACACACTTATTTACGCTTGTTCTTTGAAGTGTCTTTGATTTCTGGATCAAAATGTCAAATTCTCAAGCATCACCCACACACATAGACAATGACCTTGGTTTCCATGGCGAGAACGACAACATAGCTGCCTCAGGAAATGGAGTACCTCCAATCAACCTCGATGGAGCCCCGACCGTGGACCCAATCGACGTCAGTTCCCATATTGCCATTAATGAAAATTTGGCTGTCAATCTTGAAAGTAGCATCCGTAGAAACGTTCGACCATTCGATCAGAATGCACAGGGCGATGAAGAAGGAGGGATCATCCTTCAAGTGATATTCGATATGTTGCAGACTCAACAACCTGCAACAACACAACTCCAAAATTAAAATCGTGCACCAAGCATGATCAAGCTCGAGCCATCACATGAAGTTGTTCATAGGGCCTAATCGGTGCCAAAGAGATTGAATGGAGGAGAATCGGAGACCAATCTTGCTATCACAAAAATGCTCGAAGAACTGCCAAAGCGAATCGATATAGGAGAAAAGAAGATCGAGGAAAACGATAAGAAGGTGAAAACTTAAAACTCCAGGGTCGACCGAATCCCCGGGGCACCATCGATATTGAAAGGACTAGATTCCAAAAGGTTTGTACAAAAGCTTTCCCCCCGAGTGCAACTCCGAAGCAAATTCCCAAGAAGTTCTGTACGCCCAAGATACTGAAGTATAACGGGACGACAGATCCAAACGAACATGTCACCTCACACACGTGTGCCATCAAGAGATATGACTTGGAAGATGACGAGATTGAATCTGTATTGCTGAAGAAGTTTGGGGAGACTCTATCAAATGGTGCTATGATATGGTATCAGAATTTACCTCCTAATTCTATTGACTCATTTGCTACGCTTGCATATTTTTTTGTAAAGGCACACGCCTGAACCATTAAGGTTACTACAAGAAAGTCGGACTTTTTCAAGGTAAAGCAGAAAGACAACGAGATGCTCAGGGAATTCGTATCTTGATTCCAAATGGAACAAATGGATTTGCCACCGGTCACCGGCGATTGGGCTGTTCAAGCTTTTACTCAAGGACTCAACACTCGGAGTTTCATAGCTTCACAGCAGTTTAAGCAAAATTTGATCGAATATCCAGCTGTCACTTAGGTCGATATACATAATCTATATCAGCCGAAGATCAGGGTCGGGGATGATCAACTAGGGGATTTTTCTGGGTCGGTTTATCCTAATAGGCCCGTGGATAAAGTTAAAAAGTATATCAACCGAGCGCTAAGGTCGAATAGGGATCGATACCAACCGTATAACGGAGACCATATAGGCACCGAATCTTGGCAAAATTTTGCATAGAATGAGAAAAGAAATGATCGAGGTCAAAGTTCATGGGGACTCATGAGTAAGGATGGTTTCGACAGGGATGCCGGGCCCAAAGAAGCACCGCAATTTTTGGAATATAACTTTAACGTAGATGCATCCGCCATCGTATCGGCCATCGAACGTATCAAAGATACCAGATGGCCTCGACCTCTACTGATCGGTCTGGCCTAGAGAAATCCAAACCAAATATGCAAGTATCATGGTAGTCATGCCTATAAAACAGAAGATTATAGATAGCTAAGGGAGGAAGTAGCCCGATAGTTCAACAAGGGGCATCTTCGGGAACTCTTAAATGATCGGGCAAAAAATCACTTCAAAAAAAAGATACAAATAGACAAAACGAGCAAGAAGAGCGACAATATGTGATTCACATGATTGTTGGAGGGGTCGATATTCCTCAAGGACCGGTTTTTAAACGCACCAAGGTGTTAATCACAAGGAATAAGAGAACTCGGGATTACTTACCAGAAGGGACCTTGTCTTTGAATGATGAGAATGCAGAAGGGATCGAACAACCCCACAGTGATGAATTGGTAATATATGTACTTATGAATAAGAATCAAGTTACACGTGTTTTGATTGATCCATATAGCTCGAATAACATAATCCGATCGAAGGTCGTAGAACAGCTCGGCCTACAGGATTAGGTTGTACTCGCGGCCCAAGTTCTAAATGGCTTCAATATGGCATGAGAAACCACCAATGGCGAGATAACTTTGCTAGTAAATGTGGTTGGGACCATCCAAGAAACAAAGTTCCATGTGATCGAGGGTGATATGAGGTATAATGCCTTATTCGAGAAATTATCGATCCGTAAAATGAGGATAGTGCCTTTGACCCTTCACCAGGTTCTAAAGTTCCCAACGCTAGAGGGAGTCAAAACAGTCTACGGGGAGAAACCTGCCACCAAGGAAATATTTGCCATCGATGAGGTGATACCGATATCGGCGCTCTTATCAACGAAAGGGTCAAGTTCGAAGGGAAAGCAGGAGGTCAAATAGCAACCATAGACGTTGGCCTCAACCCAATCAGAGAAGAAGGAGATTGACGAGGATGATAACTATGGGGTCCCTCAATATTTCATACTCCCTGACGATTTCGACGCCACCAAGTCGATGGTCGAAGAATTGGAACAAATCATGTTGAACGAACACAAGCCCAAACGAAAGGTATACCTGGTCCGGGGCTAGACCTCAAGCTCAGGGGAAAACTTATTCAATTCCTTAAAGCTAACATGAATTGTTTTACTTGGTCCCATCTTGATGTGATAGGGATTCCACCAGAAATCACCACTCATAAACTGAGCCTGGATTATAATTTCCATCTAGTAAAGAAAAAAAAAGACCCTAGTCCTAGGTCAAACATGCCTTCATCAAGGATGAGGTAACCGAACTTCTTAAAATAGGATCCATTCGGGAAGTAAAATATCCCGAATGGTTAACAAACGTAGTAGTAGTTCCCAAAAAAGGGGATAAACTTAGGATGCGTGTAGATTATAAAGACCTAAATAAGGCATGCCCCAAGGATTCTTTTCCTTTCCTAATATCGATCGCATGATCTATGCCACGCTGGCCACGAGATCCTTAGTTTTCTCAATGCCCGCTCCAGGTACAACCAAATACAGAAGAACCAAGAAGACCAAGAAAAGACCTCATTTATCATGAAATATGACTCTTATTGCTATAATGTAATTCCATCCGGACTAAAAAATGCTGGTGCAACTTATCAACGCAAAGGAAAATCAATGGAGGTTTATATTGATGACATGTTAGTTAAGTCCCTACAAGCATAGGACCATTTGAAGCATTTGCACGAAACGTATGATATACTGAAAGGTAATACATGAAGCTCAACCCAAAAAAATATACATTCGGGGTCGGCTCAGGAAAGTTTCTTGGTTTCATGGTATCTAATCGAGGAATCGAGATCAATCCCAATAAAATCAAAGCTATCGAGGACATCACAGTAAGGGACAACGTAAAAACCGTGCAAAGTTTAACGACATAGATGCCTTGGGGCGATTCATCTCGAGATCATCATATAAGAGTCACCGATTCTTCTCGTTACTCAAGAAGAAGAACAACTTCATATGGTCTCCGTATTGCCAAAAGGCCTTGGAGGAACTAAAATGGTACTTATCGAGCCCGCCACTGCTTCACATGCCAAAGGCGGACAAGTAGCTTTACTTGTATTTAGCAGTATCGGAGGTCGCGGTAAGTGTAGTCTTGGTCCGCGAAGAACAAGGCACGCAATTCCCTATCTATTATGTTAGTCGGACCTTGGATGAGGTCGAAACCAGCTATCCCCACATAGACAAATTGGCGCTCACCTTGATAAGCGCCTCTAGGAAATTAAAATCGTACTTTCAATGCCATACCATATGTGTAGTAACAACTTATCCAATTCGAAATATTTTGCATAAGCCCGAACTTTCGAGCCGGTTAGCCAAATGAGACTTGGAAATCAATGTGTATGATATCAAATATTGACCCCGAATAGCCATTAAGTGTCAAATCTTGGCACACTTTGTGGCTGACTTCGCGCTAGCCCTAGTACCGAGGTTGAAAGGGAACTATTAGTCAACTCGGGTACATCCACGAGAATCTGTACCTCTTTACGGATGGTGGTTCGAATGTAAAAGGGTCCGGGATCGGAATCGTGCTAAAACCACCCACGAGTAACGTAGTTAGACAGCCTATTAGAAAAGTAAAATTGACTAACAACAAGGTTGAAGATGAGGCCATGATTGCAATTCTCGAACTAGCCAAAAGCTTGGGAACAGAGGTGATCGAAGCCAAATGTGACTCCCTCCTCGCTGTGAATCAGGTTAACGGAAACTTTAAAGTTTGAGAAGAACGAATGCAAAGATATTTGGATAATATACAAGTAACTCTACACCGGTTTAAGGGATGGACTTTGCAATATGCGCCTCGAGATCAAAATAACGAGGCCAATGCCCTCGCGAACCTTGGGTCATTGGTCGTACGACTCATGAGGTCAGTGGTCGAAGAAGGCTATGCCGAAATAAACTCCACAAACTTGACCTGGGATTGGGGAAACAAATTCATAGAGTATTTGAAGAACGGAAAACTTCTCTCGGATCCAAAGGAATCGAGGGCCCTGTGCACGAAGGCAGCCCAATTTAGCATGTCTGAGGATGGAACCTTACTCAGGAGGACGTTTGACGGTCCAATGGAAATACATCTGGGACCAAGAGATACCGAGTATGTTTTAAGGGAAGTCCACGAAGGCATATACGGGAACCACTCAGGCACCAGATCACTGGTTCGAAAGGTAATTACAGTCGGGTATTACTGGATTGATTTGGAAAAAGATGCAAACGAGTTTGTACAAAAATATGATAAATGTAAAAGACATGCTCCGATGATTCATCAACCCGGGGAGCTGCTGTATTCAGTTTTATCCCCATGGCAGTTCATGAAGTGGGGAATGGACACCGACCCTCTTCCATCGGCACCAGGTAAAGCTCAACTTGTTTTATTTATGATTGACTATTTTTCTAAACGGGTTGGAGCACAGGCTTACTAGAAAGTCACGGAGAAAGAATTCATTAACTTCATTTGGGACCACATTGTATGTCGATTCGGAATACCATCCGAAATTGCATGTGATAACGGAAAACCATTTATCGGCAGATGACCAAATTTCTCGAAGGCCTTAAGATAATAAGGATATTGTCGACACCTTACCAACCTAGTGTGAACGGGCAAGCTGAATTGACCAACAAAACCATAATACAAAACCTCAAGAAAAGGTTGACCAACGCTAAAGGAAATTGGAGAGAAATCCTGCCCAAAGTCCTTTGGGCGTATCACACAACTTCGAAGTCCAGTATCGGGGCAACCCTGTTTTCTTTGGCTTATGGCGCAGAAGCTTTAATAACAGTCGAAGTCAGGAAGCCGAGCATCAGATTCTAATATGCGATAAAGGAATCAAATGGCAAGGCCATGAATACGAGCCTCGGGCTATTAGATGAACGGCGTGAAGCTGCCTTTGTTCGATTGGCCGCACAGAAATTGAAAGGTACTACAATCGAAGGACCAACTTTTGATATTTTAATGTTGAGGACTTGGTACTGAGAAAGGTCACATTAAACACACGAGATCCAAATGAAGGGAAATTGGGTCCGAGATGGGAAAGAACGTACCGAATTCTCGAGATCACAGGGAAAGGATCCTACAAGCTTGGGACGATGGATGAGGAACAACTACCGAACAATTGGAACGTATCTCATATCAAACGGTATTAATGTTGAGGTACGACCCCATTTCAATTCTTTCTATTTTTAACTAACACTTGCATGTTTTCGATAAAGAGCAACACGACGCCTTTAGGTCTGAAAGCAATCGTTGCACTCTTTTTCCCTTGAATCGTTTTTGTCCCAATTGGGTTTTTCGGAAAGGTTTTTAACTAGGCAACAATGGATTGTGCTAACTTAGAATTGAAAGCCGATCATGAATCGGTACTAAAGATTATGTTTATAGTATCCGAGATTTCTCTACAATCAACCTCGAATACTGGGGGAGATTACCCTTGGATATCGAATTGTTCTAGCAAGGAAATTATTTCGAAATAAAAGGGTCTCAATAGGTAGGACTTATGGTAAGGGCCAAATCGTCAAAATGAACCGCCCCCACATAGATTGCTCGAGACCTGATACAAAACATATACTCATGTATGACTATTTTTGACAAGAATAAAGAGAAGTACTTTCCTTGCAACCATCTAATGTCTTGAAAATTTTATCACTTTACAACCACATACTTTCGATCTATTATGGAAATGATCCTAAGGGTCGATTGCAACAGGAGTTTGGATAATTACTCCAACACTCGGGGACCTCCGTCCATAAAATAAACTAAAACAGATCAAACTATTGAACATCAAGGTCATAAGAGCTCTGATGCAACCCTCAAATTTTAAAGGCCACGGCCATACCCACTCACGAATTATTATCTTAGGCAACCAAACTAAAAGGCTATGGCTAATTTAACATGGTTCGGAGACGTCCGAAATCCGTAACAAAAATTGGCCTTCAAAAATGAAAAAAATCTTTCACAACCGGTTCTAAAGGTTACCCTCGGTAGAATCTTAAACTTAAGATACTTTTGGGGGAACACTTTGGTAACATCGAACCCCGATAACGCCTAAACCTAGAAACGCAATAAAGGCAATGTTTTGTTCGAAACCTCGAACACAACCTCATTATATCATGCTAAGGCATTACAACCTCTGGGAACACGAATGATAAAACAACGGAAAAAATTTAAAAGACGAAAAGGGTAAAAAGCCTTATATATATATATATATATATATATGTGTGTGTGTGTGTGTGTGTGTGTGTGTGTAAACGATCGTTTTACAAAGGTCGGATCGGCCAAATACAAAATTTACAAAGACCTAAGTGATACTTTTACTTCGAGTTCGAGAAATCATTTTCACTCGACTAGAAAGCCTCAAGGATACCTTGTTTCAAGCTGAAGTAGCTCCTCACTCGACCATTAAGCTTAAGGGTTACATATACTCAAGTTCGAATAATCATTCGAGGCCCATCGGTTAGAAACATTCAAAGTCAGTACTTATTATCGATCCTTATTATCTCGATATTGGACCTTTAAATGCAACGCCATTTTATGGAAATATTATAAATTTATGCTAAGGCATTCTAACCTTTGAATAAATTAAAAAGACGACAGACTCAGAAGACATGGAAGGGAAAAAGTTTCATATATTCATCAAAACTTCTTACAAGGACAACACAACCCCATGGAAATTCTTTACAAAGGTCGGAGTGACCTCAACAGAAATTCAAAAAACTATCTAAAAGCCTAAGTGGCCTGGTTGTCTCCAGGAGAGGAACTCCGCCTTTGGGGTATTTTCTACTTTCGGATTCGCTCAAGCTCCTAGACTTGTCGTCTTCATCGGGGTAAGCTAATCTCCAGGATTCATCTTTGATCTCCTTAGCACTCTCGATCTCGAATGTGAGATCAAAGCCCCGAGCATGGATTTCCTAGATCGAGGGTCTCCCTTCGATATTGACATTTGGCGTGCTCGACAACATTTTTTACTCGAACTTAAGCGGCTTCCGCTACCTCCTTTGCTCGAAATTGAGTGGCTTCGGCTTCAGCGTCGACCTGGTAAATAGCCACCATTGACCTTGGCTGCCTTGACTTCGGATTTGGCCGCTTTGAGCTCCGCGACTAGATTCTCTCGATCAGAAACTGCTGAACCCAACTAGAATTGGAGATCCTCGACTTTATTGGCCCACACCAAGATTTCCTCTTCATACCTCGGAGCTGGTTTTCAGTTGAAGCCAGTTGGGCCCGAGCAGATGCCAGGTGGTCCATTTTCTCCCTCCAGCTTTCGGCCTCGATTTATAGTGCATCAGCCTCTTCACGAGTTGCTTGATTACATAAAGTTTTTGTTTGACTTGAGTGTTCTAACCATTAGATACCAGCCCGAATCGCTGTCAATAACTTCAAATTTTCTTTTTACATACTCGACCAGTTCGGCGTGGTCTTTCTGATTCGTTTCTAGTTCAGTGAGGAGGCCTTTAGCTTCACCTTCTTTTTGCTCGCTGAGAAGATTAAAGGCATCCTTTCCCTCAGTAAGCTCTTGGATCTTAGCCTCATATCAGCTCCCCTCAGAATCGGAGGAAAGCCTCATAAAGAAGCAAGGAAGCCTTCAAAAATAGAAAAGAAAGTTATATAAAGGGAGAAAAATATAAATATGAAAATTGACATCGGCTTGGATATCTGGGATTACCCGGTTCAGAGATTTTTGGGTCTCATTGAAAAGACAAGGTGTTTCCACCTCATCCATTTTGGCTCGGTCTTCTTCAGTGACAAAGCATCTTCTGCGGGGGCAGAGAGAACTTGAGCACCCTTCGGGACCGAGATGATGATTGATCGTTTACGCTCGGGATAGACGCTTGGGGCCAAGAATTGGTCAATCAGTTTGAAACTCGAGGAGGCTTCATTCGAGCCATTCCTCAGTACTTTTAAGTCACCAAGACTGGTGACGTTTTATGCTCCGACAAAGTAACCGCGAAAGGGTCTTCAACCCCATGGACCCCTTCCCTGTAGCAAGTCTCCAGCGCTTAAGCATCCTTGATCGTCGAATCGGAGAACGAAAGCAATGAAGGGGAATTGCCAATCTCCATCGCCCCAAGTAAATATTTTGAGGTGCCACATTCATCTTGGGGGGACTCGGATGTGGTTTCTACATTAGCATTCGCCGCCTCCTCGATATCCTTCTCACCTCGAGGAGAAGCAATTTTGGCTCTTTCTGGCTCAGGGACTTCGGCTGAGGCTTCCCCCTCTGACTTACCAAATCGAGGCGGAGAAGTCTGAACTCCCGACGGCTCAGAGATTTTTTGAGCATCAATGACGGCCCGTGATCGGTCTACTAGCCTAGTTTCTACTTCGTCCTCTTCAGGCTCATACAGTAGCCGATGGACTGAGTCCATTGTTAGAGGGATGATATTTCCCTTAAGGGTTCACCTCTTTTTAGGCTTCTCATCATCCAACTTCGTGGAACTCGGAGCCCCTATCCTCTTCCACCCTTTATTCTGCTTCGGAGCAGATGGTTCGGGAAGGCTTTCTTCATCGCCAGATGGGGGCCTCATCGGCACATCCTTCCCAAGACCTGCAAAATAAAGACGAGTAATATCGAGAAAAAATTCAAACAATGGTTAAAATTGTCGAGTCATAGAGGAAAACGAAAATTTACCATGGTTTTGGGCCTCTCATCGACCGTTCTCCAAATCACGCCATGCGCGCTCAGCATGTGTCGAATTTGATATTAGGCTTCTAACTCGATTCTCGAGTTGGAGAATCGCACCAGGAATCCAGGCAATGACTGCACCAAGTAAAACGCCGATAAGAAAGGATGAAAAAATAAAGACAATAAGCAGAAATTAAAGATGGAGTTATACTTACGTCTCATATTCCATTTCTCCGGAAATGGCATACTCTCGGCCGGGATCATGTCTGAGGTCTTCACTCGGACAAATCAGCCCATCCATCCCCAATCCTTGTCCTTATTTATGCTCGATAAAGGTGCCTTAGAGGCCCGACGTTGAAGCTTTATTAGTCCCCCTCGATAGTGTCGGGGGCTATATAGGCATACGAGGTGATCGAGGGTAAAGGGAAGCCCATCGACTTGGCTCAAAAAGGAGCGAAGCAATATCACTATCCTCCAAAAAAAGTGGTGAATTTGACCGAGGGTCACTTTGTACTTCTTGCAAAAGTCTACAATGACCGGGTCCAAAGGACCCAATGTGAAAGTATAAGTGTAAACACTTAGAAACCCTTCCACATGGGTAGTGATTGACTCCTCGGGCGAGGGCACCACCACGTGCTTGTCAACCCAGTTACAGTCCTCTTTAACTTGGTCGAGGAGATCACTGGTGATCGTACATATGTACCTCAACGTTGGCTCTCATCGACTCGCAACTGAGGGGGTCTTTTCAACCTTGAAGTCAGAGTCAAGGACGCACCCTTTGGGAACGAATTCTTGAGGGCATGGCTCCGCCGTTGGTTGCTCGCCGGTCAGCCGGGATGAGGAAGCAGCTTCCTTTTGCAGAATAGTTTTTGAAGTCTTAGCCATTTTACTTTTGCGAGTGAAGAAGAATGAAAGCTGAGGATAAACGCTTGGTATTTTGTGATGAAAGAGGCAAAGAAACACCAAAGATATGAAAGTTCAAAGCTTTTAGGGAGGCAAAAGATTTTGGAGATTAAGGCAAAGAAGATTTGAAAGTAAAGTTTAGGCAAAAGAAGAAAGATACATTTATAGATTAAAGATGACGGTTCAGAACTGGTAGTGGCCGACAACAACTGACATGCATTTAATGCCTCAATATTCGACTTGTCAATGACGTCATGGTTGGGCTCGTCGCTTATATCATGACCCATCAAGAAAAGATCATATCGTTTCTCGTCACCTTCTCTCCGATAAACGAGGGGACTATATGTATACGATCAAAATCGGGCTTGACCTAGAACGAGGCAGGCCAAGGTTTGACCCTATGTTATATCGGATCACAGTGCAAAGTTAGTCTGCTGAGCTCGAGACTCAGAGACCGATCGAGATCGAGGTCGGCTAAGATCGGAGCTAGGCAGGATAGAAGTCGAGCAAGATCAAGGAAAGTTTACTGAGCCAAATAACGAAAAATCAAAATACCACGCTCGGGCGAGGGTCACGAAGGAAATCTCAGCAAGTATCAAGAAGAGGCCGATTAATTAGCCAATCATGGGATTTCTTATTGTATTTAGAATTATACCAAAGGTAGGATTCCCTTTCTATATAAAAGGGGGTCTGATCATTTGTAATATACATCACATTCACGTTACATAAATCAATATATCATCTTCTTAAGCTCTCAATACTTTATTACTCTGTTCATACTTTCCACTGAAGTACTTGTTCAATTGACCTAGCTCGAGGATCAAAGATAAACATCTCATTTGGTTTGCTTTATTTTTATTCAATTTCAATTTTGCATTTCTTTCGGTATATCACGTGTCCTTAAAATCACAGTATAAATTCAATTATTATCCGTTTTTAGAGTGACAAAAACAAAGGGAGAAAAAAGTCAAATTTCCAAGTTAGGAATATCCTGGAATTAAAGTGTCCGAATAATGTTTTCAGTTAAGTAAAGTCGGTCTAAAAAGTCTTGAGAAAAACGTAAATTGGGTCTTTTGATTCTTGGATTAGGATACTATCTTGATATTTGATTGTTGATATTAGCTATAAATTGATATAAATGCTATATATCAATATTATGGTATTATTTATTCTAGAATCCTTGTTCGGAACCAAACATCTGTGGCTAGCGATATGAAATCATCACAGGAATATAATTCCCAATTGAGATTATATAGTTAGCAAAAGTTTTACTAAATTAAATATTAGAAAGTATTTTCCAAACAAATAGGCATATATTCTTTTTTACAATATCAAATAATTACCCGAGCACTTATAATAAAAATGTAAGTAAAGTTGTAGAAGTATTTATGTCTTGTGAACTTTGTAAGACTGGTAACACATAACAAAATTTAATAACTAAAATAGCTGAAACATTATATACTGCTTTGGGATTAATCTCTACAAGACTAAATTTTTTTTAAAAACATAGTTTAATTAATATTTAATCATTCAAAAAAAAAATGTATCAGCATAACGTTGAAAGAATAACCACTTTATTGCTACTTCGATTAATATTATTTGAATTCTAAAATTCTTAAACATCTCTTAGAAGAGATATTTAATAGTCTTAATCATAAAAATATTTGCCAAAATTATTTTAAAGTTTATTCTTAAACATATAATTTAATTAATATTATACTAATTGAAACAGAAATACATATTTGAAACTTAGTGTTATAAATAACTTCTTACTTTGCACGACCCAAAAAAAAAAAAATGTATACAAAATCAAGTAATATTTGGACTTGGAAGAGATAATTTCCTTTTTCTGAAAGTCAATAATTGTTTATACTGAGGCTCGAACCCGAAATTCTGGGGAAAAAATTCTATTTGTCTCAACAGATAATTTTCGATGAGTCTCATCTTCCTGCTTTTACTTTTTAGAAAGAATGGTAGTAATATAATTTGCACGCATGGATTAGTAAAGTTAGGAGAAAAAAGGTAAATTACATTCAAGTTCCAAAGAAGGGGTTGGGTTGGTAATCAGTTTTAACAGTTATATTTTTTTTATCTTTACTTTCTAAAGTTAAGAAAAAGTGAATGGTGTCATCTATATTTAAAACTGTCAATTTCCTAGATCCTTCTTAGATTTCAATTAATACCAACTTCCTTTTCTTTCCACCTCACTTTTTCAATCTGACAATTTTCTTCTTCTTTTTTTTTCATAGAAAATAGGTGATTTGGAGCAATAGTAAAGTTATTTTTGTTAGAAAAATAATTTTTATAACTCAAAAAGAAATATTCAAATTTCTTCTTTTAAAATTATTTAATGAGTTTTTATTACACTAATTATTTTGAATATATATTTCTTTAATATTTGCAACTGATGATTGATAAGCTTGAATTCAATCTTAACAAATTGAATATGATACTAGCTATTATGGAATTCTTAAGTTAATCTTTTCACAAAGTTAAATCAGACCATTTTATTAGCCTTAATGGCTTTAATTTGTAACATCCAATTTGAATAGCCTTTGAATGGCTTTTAATGATTTTAAAAATGCTGCTTACAATCTGAAGTTAAAATCTTTGGATTTTATATATATATATATATATATAT
>MU790252.1:3540-15683 GCA_026770625.1 Nicotiana glauca
CTACTTTTATGTCAATGTTTCCATCTTTCCTTGGAAATATCACCAGCCCCAGAAAAATCACCATGAAAGCGACACGCCTATGCTCTTCCCATTTTTGGCGGTTTCCATTACTACATATCTTGTTTTCTGGGTTGTTGAACCCCCCGATATGGCCATATCTATGATATATGAAGTGTGGGGTACAAAAGCCATTTGCCAGATCTGCGTTGTGAACCGTCCTATGTATCTTTAGAGAGTCTAAAAATCTATGCACGGCTACAATTCTCGGGGCCACTAAATAATTATCTTTTAAAGGAACATCATCTTTCTCGATATACCCAACCATTTCTTCTAATGTTGGAGTAAGTTCAAAGTCTGAGAAATGGAACACATTGTGTACCGGGTCCCAACATGTCACTAATGCTCTGATAATATCTCCCCGAGGCACAATTTCTAGCAAACCGGTAAGCCCTTTCAAATATTTCTTAACTTCATCTCGCCCTTCGCTTCCTAAATCATTCCACCACAGACGTAACTCCAAAGGAATCTTGTTCATGATTGAGAAAGGTTCATTTTGAGTTGTGTTCATCCTGCACTTTTATTAAGGTGATTTAATCACTTATTATGACCTAAAAGAAAAAGACACTATATATACTTTTTTTTTTCAATTATAATTTCCAAAATAAAGTTCGATTTTTCTGATATGGCCTTTCCGCATTTCAAAGAGAAGATTTTAAGGTCGTGTCCATAAATTAAAAAAAAATTGACTCAGAGTGGCTGTTCTTGCAAAATGGCCTTCCGGCGTCCTTTTGAAGGACATTCGACTTATTTTAAATAAGAATGGCATCACCCGTCTTATTGGATAAAAAAATTAAAATTTTGGTATTTTTGGCTATTTTTGCAAAAGGTGTGGTTGGACCCGTCAAGGGTTGCCTACGTATCTCACATTTGGTGAGAATCAAACCAGCGTAGTTCGGGCAAATTAACGAACTATTTTAAAACAAGATTTTTTTTATTTTATTTTTTGGCATTTCAAAAGCAAATAACAAAACTTCTTTCAAAAGCAATACTCTTTTTTTTCATTTTTATTTTTCATGGCAAGACAAACTATTTTCCTTTTCTATTTTTTTTAAAACAAGACAAAATAACGACTCTTTTTTTTTTCCTTTTTCATTTTCAACAAACAAATAAACAACCTATTTTTCCCAAACTAAAATAAAGACTCTTTTTCTTTTTCTTTTTCTGTAAACAACTTCCAAAAATAAAGACTCTTTTTATATTTTTCCTTTGCTTTTAGTAAAACAAACTATTAAAAACAAAATATTTCTATTTTTTTCATTTTTTTTTTGAAATTTCGGCAGAGTTTCGATAGTATTTGGGCATCGGTTTTTCTAAAACTAAACAACTAATTCTTTACACTGCTATTTCTTTCTTTTGTCTTTTTCTCAATTTCACAAAATTTTCAATGTTCAAAAGCCGGTCAGCATGCAACACGTAAAATGCATCATGGTGGGCTTTTCATTTCCGGTTACCTGTCCTAGACGGACCCAACCCCTGTGTTGAGTCCCCTAAGTCATATGCACGTGATGCAAATAAGCGCTCCTACTAGGGATCCGGCATGAAGTCAAGTTATTCTAGGTTCAAATCCTGGGTATGTGTTCTAGACTGTGTACCCGAGCGGACAACTCGAGTCGAGGAGGGGGCTACGTACCGGGGACCCGCGGGATCGTCCGGCTTAGTAACTTGTCCGGCCTCTTTCTTATTTCAAGGTATGACACTAACAGAATAGGGAGTCTCAACCAGTAAGCACATCCCCGGAGGTGAGAAGAGAAGGGTTTCGGCACAGTTTTATATATACAGTTCAAATAATATCAAAGCGGCAAAATATTTAGCACATTTAGCAAAAAACATGTAGTAAAATCAGATAAAGCCAAATACAACAATTTATCTAAACTCGAATTTTGAACCCTGAACCAAATGTTCTGGGTTCTTTTCCCCAGCAGAGTCGCCAGAGTTGTCACACCTCCTTTTTTTACGCTTACTTATATCCCGCGAAGGGCGTAATAAAGGGAGTTATTTCCAACTTGAAGTGACAATCGGAACGGGATTTATTATTAAAATTCAGAGTTGCCACTTGGGAGATTAATGGTGTCCCAAGTCACCGGATGAATCCTGAACCGAGGAAATTATGACTCTGTTAATAGTACGCGAACCAGAAATCCGAGTAAGGAATTCTGTTAACCCGGGAGAAGGTGTTAGGCATTCCGGGATTTCGTGGTTCTAGCATGGTCGCTCAACTGTTGTATTTGATTTTATCTGATTTCAAAACATGTTCTAGCCTATATGCCTTTTATTAGTGAACCGCTTTTATTATTATTTTTAATGAGAATTGCAACGTCGTGAAAACGCGTCTCGAACCACGTCGCACCAGTACACCCGTGGTTGTCGACACATTTCGACTCCGTTGAAATTTGGATTTGGGTCACATAAATGTGCACCCGAGTTTAGGAATGTAATTTTATTAAAATCGTGCCTAAAGAGTCTAACGCATTTATTATCTTTGGGGAAAACCATGAAATTCGCTAAACGGTTCACCCGAATTCTAAGTATTTTTTATAGCATTTATTGAGGGCCCCGTAATTTGTGATTTTATTTATCGAGGCTCGTCTCATTTTATTTTAAAGTCGACCTAAAGCAACTACAATTGTCTACTTAAGTTGTCTCTAAAATAAAGTAAAAGGCCTTAATTAATTATAGAATTCATGTCTAACTAAACCATGACTATTTCAGTCTTGGGCTTAAAGGCCCAAATCACCTAAAACGCGTGCAGAGCCCCAGCTCTAAAATGCCACAACTACTGGGCTTAGAATTAACCCAAATTGGACAAATAAGTCCAATCAAAGGGATTTGAAGATCGAATCCCTGAGGACTGCAAACCAATAATTTCTTAAACCCTCACGCAAAATTATTCCAACTCCTCTGATTGTTAACCATATAGTTCAATAATGGATACTCATTTAATTGAGGATGGCTACATGATCAAGGCATTATTCCACTGCATTAATCAAGTCAACGAACCAATTAACTAGAACGAAAAACTCGTTTCCTGCTTTCTAATATTAATTCGATGTCAATAATTCAAATATACATACTAATTAGATCCAGAATAGCTGTTCAAATGCAGATATTAACTTAGACTCTAACATGATCAATGATAAAAGGCTACCACTAACTGAAGTACACATTGCCAAATTAATTCAGGAATGAGATCAGACTGATTTTCAGTTTTTTTTTTTAAATGTTTATACATCTAAATTTTCCAATTCTTTTCGACTTTCAATTAACACCTGGTCATACGAACTATGAATTTTGACCAAATTAAGCTAATGCTAATGACTACTACATTCATACGTTATTGAGGAGATTTCAAATCATTTTAACAGCCCATCAATTATACAAATCAGTTTTTAGTTTAATAAAAAAACTCAACAATTATACAAACAATTCGGATAAACATATTATTCTATACATCTAAAATTAAGAGAAGATGCAAAAATCCAGAAGTCTCTTCATATAACATTCTATTTCATATTCAAAAGTCCGAAGGTCACAAATATGTACTTGAGAAGGAAGACAAATGAAGGAGAAAATGGAGCCAGCAACAGTGATTAATTGCAGCAACAGCAAATTCACACTCAAACAGCTCAAAATCACTTCAGGAATAGCCCAGGAATGAATTTAGAAACTCAACAGCAATCGATTGATCAAAAACAAGCTCATTTGACCTCAAGTTATTCAAAATTTAACTAGGAAGCTACATGAAGTCCCAATGTAACAGTACTTTTTGATTTTTCTGCCAGTTTTCTATATTTTTTTTTGGTTTTCCTTTTGAAGCAAGTTAAAATCTGAGAAGTTCAGATCTGAATTTTAAATTTCAGATTCTGCAGATATTGAGGGGATTTTTGGGGGGAAAAATTGGGTTCAAAAACTTGTTTTCTAAGGCATTGGGGTGCCTTTTTATAGGCACAAATTGGGGCAGAATATTCTAGAAGTTCCTCACCCTTTTTCTCTTTTCTAATTTTCAGATTTCTCTTATTTAACCCTTTATTTTTAACTTGTTATTCAAATTACTGCACTTCAAATGCAGAAACTTACACTAAGACCCTAATTGGAATGTTCTAGAAGGTTCTACCTTCATCTACCCTATTCCCATGTCATTGTGAATGTCTATTGTACCCTTATTTGTATCTTATAATTACCAATTTGGCAAAATATACCATTTTCAGTCCCTAAATTACCCTTATCTTCTTCCTGAAATTACTACCCAACCCAAAGCCCTTCAGCTATAACAAAATCAATCTTACAATTCTCATAATGCCCCTATCTAATATTAAACTAGACTGATACACTAATTACACTAATCAAACCAACAATTAACTAATTAACTATTACTAATTAACACAAATAACAGCTAATAAACCACTAAGTATTAAAACTTAAAGTAATTTTAGGAACTAAATGAATGTGAAATAATTTCCAAGCAAAAATAATGAGAATTCAATTTATCTACCCAAGTCAACAGAACAATTATAAAAACCTGAATTAAACTAATACTTAGACTCATAATAGAACACATAGTAAAGACCCAAAAATCAAAATACTGAAACGAACATATTAATCAATCAAACAAAATAAAATTAAAGCTAAAACAACTATTTGAACAAAATTAAAACCAAATCGCATCGTAAACTTACTGATTTTGGCTTCTTATTTGACCGGGCTTGAAAGTGATCTTCAAAAGATATTATGTGCTTGTTCTCACTAAGAACAAATACCTAATATAGTTTGAAAATCACTTGAATATTGGCTGGAGTTCAAAGCTTTGACCGCAAACCCTAGATGTGGAATCGGAGGCAGATTGGTGAGATTCGAGGGAAAATAATCCCAAATTTGTGAAGAAAAGGATGAAGAGACTATATGGTAAAGATTTGGGGTCGTTTGGACAAAGTAATGTTTTGGCCGGAATCTTCAAACTAATATTCGAGCTGGTGAGCAATGATTCGAGAAAAACCGATACCGAATACAGGAAGAGGAAAGCGAGGGGATACTGGAGTGTTAATTTGGTAGGGTTTTTCATTGGCGCCGCCACCCTTAGGCGGTGGGGTTTGGTGGCGGCGGGTATTAGGGTTTTCGGTGAGAGGGGAAGACTGAGGAAGACGATTGAGAGGTGAGACGGGGTGGGGGGAGGGTTGTTCCGACATTAATATATTAAGTGGGGGTGACTTCCTGGCCGTTAGATCTCCTAACCTAGACGGCCAGGATTGAAGACTGCTGAAACGGGGTCGTTTAATGGCTTACTGGGGCGGACCGGGTGGGGTATTAAGTTGGGCTGGGCGGGAGATTAATTGGTTTGGGCTGTAGTGTTTAGCCCAATTAACAGTCATTTTCTTTCTTTTATATTTTGCTTTTCTTGTATTTTAACTCATTTTATATTTTATTTTCATTTTTTGTATTTATTTTTATTTATTTGTATTTTTTTTTATATTTTTCAGCTTATATATTTTTATATCAAATTTATTTTCTGATTTTATAAAATTGAGAAATTAAACTAACAATTACACTAATTAGACCCTAAAATTATTTAATAACTAATTTGTAGCAATTTCCAATTAAAACAATAAAAATGCTATTTTTTTATTTTTTCTTAAATTGTTCCGAAATGAATTAATATTAAAATTGTAAAATTCAAAATCCTAATGCATATGCATATTTTTTTATATTTTTAATATGAATTATTATGCACCTCAAAATTGTAAAAATTATTTTGTTTGGATTTTTAGGAATAATTTGCTTGGGGCAAAAATCACGTGCTCACAACTACAATAAACACATAGCTGAACAAATAGAGAAAATATTACGGCTCAATTATATAAAAATAACAAGAATTTATCCTACAAAAGTTTCCATCAAAACCCTATATAACAAATTAGCTATTCATAATAGCATGTAAAACTACAATACTATAAGTCATAAACAACAATGAAAAATAGGAAGAGGAAGGAAAAACTCGTAGAAAAATTTCCCGCCTTACTCCTAGCGTGTTCCTGCCTCATAGGGTGTTGTCTAACCCTCAAGTAGTGTCTCCTTAGCCTCTTTAGGTTTAAATTATGTCAAAAGTATGTCCAACCCTAAAATACCATTTTTTCATGTATATATACCAAGTAGGGTCGGGCCCCAGCAATTATACCTTTTCATACGCGAAAATGGATAATATTTCACGTCTGGACTGCCGTGGCCGCGGTATCTGGCGGTAGACCGCGGTATATGGCAGGTATACTGCCTCAGCCCACGGTCTCGATTTCGACCGCATTTTTCACTCTGTTAAATTTGGAATTTGGAAAAACGTAAAACATTAAAGTTGTAGTACTTTTAATTAGCTTTCCAACAATATTTTGTGGAGCCCAAATGGAGTTCTGAGAAAAAAGTTATATCTATTTTACTAGATAGTATACAATATGCCCACTCGAGTCTTCGTTTGTTCTTAACTATCAAAGTTGACCCCTAACACGATCCCGGCTTAATTTCTTGGACTTTTACTCAGACTTCAAAGCTTCAAATCACTTTAATTTATTCCATAACATCTATATAGCTCGGAATCACTCCTACAAGGCATAAAACACACAGTTAGCGCAAGACATTAGCAATTAAAGCTCAAACTCAATTAAAGTGCAGTACATTAGAGTATAAGCGACTAAAATACGTAATTATAGCCTATCATCAACCCTGCTCGCAAATCATAAATGCAACGCAGTCAAATATAAATAAAGAATCATCCTGCTCACGATTTATATATGCGACGCAGGTACACATAGAGACACACATTCAAACAGTCAATTAAGACTTCATCAGGGGAACAACTATTCAAGGAGGTGTCAATTTCTCTTTTACAAGTCGAGAAAACGAAGTTTAACTCCTTTAGAAAATCATTTATCACTTCGATACGATTAAGCAATTTAAACTATCAATAGGTTACAAGTATTTCAAGTAGAGCACGCTTTTGGGTCCTAGACTACCCGGGCATAGGCATATAGTAGCTACACACGGATTCTCGTCACCTCGTGCGTACGTAGCCCCCCACAAATAGAAGCACATAACCAATTAGTTCATCTATGGGGACAATTCCCTCTTACAAGGTTAGAAAGTTGACTCACCTCGCTCCAAAGTTCCATAACCGACATTCCATGCCCTTCCAAAGACTCAAATCGATGCACCACGCTCCAAAGCTAGCCAATAATTATGTAAACTACTACTACAAAAATAACTTTTAGTGATAATTATTTAGTGACAATAAACGGATTGCCGCTAATTTATACAGTAAAGGTAAGCTATTACAGGCATATGGATATTAGCCCGTGAACAATCCATTGTTATCGGTAATTTAAAAAAATAGTCAGCAAAAGACCCAATTCTTTTTTGTACTCCCTCCAAAAACAAACCCTATATTTTTTCATTTCCCTCTCTCTTTTCTAACTCATCCCGCCTAATGAGTTTATTCAGCCGACAATCTCACTCTTATCATTCCAGTGAAAAATAAGAATACTTTTTTCAAGTTCTATGATTCTGAATGGCGTTAGCTTTACTTCAGGTAACGATTGACTGAACCTCAATTTTGGGGAACATTCTTTGTACAAGATCATTTGCATATATTTAATTTTTCTTTTAAAGTGATTGGATAATCGATTTGCTTATGCTTCTTGTTGTCGATTGACGTATGTTTTTTTCCTCTCTTCTTCAATTCACAGTGCTATAAATTAATTTGATTTTTTAGATTGATATTTTTCTGCTCATTTTGTAATTATAGAAGACTAGATTTAGTTAGAATTCAATTATTTTCTTTATTTTGCTTGTGATCTGGTATGATTATTTTTTTATTTGTTTATACTTTTATTAGTACTTGTGATGTTTTTTCTATAGGAGAATTTAAGAATTAAGAAGCATATGTGGTGTTTGATAAAATGTCATAATAGAGAACAATAATGACTGTATAATAATATTGTGTTTTATAAGTAGTTCCTTAAATTTTTGAAAAATGAGATATCATTTTCAAATATTTGTATATTATTTAGAGCATGTGAATAGATGGATCGATCTATCATTCTTGCTACTTATCCCATTCAAAAATTCGAGGTAGATAGCAATGGAATTGAAGGCAACAATTCAATAACTAATTCAGGAATATTCAGAAATTCGTGACCAATTTATTTTGACTATTATTTAGATAAGTGGTGATCTTTGCTTGTACTTGAAAATTTTATTAATATGTGCATCCATGTTGTGAGGTGCCTAATAAATAGCTTAAAGTTTCACTTTTTATATGTTCAGTACATCTTCGTTTTACTCATCTATCATTACTACTCCACTACTTGATGATGGATTTTAAATATCTTTTGGGGTGGGAAAGAGGAATCTTGGTGTTTTGTTACTACCAGAAAGTGGTTGGAGGGATATTCCCAAATTTTTTTGTTTAGATACTTTCGTTTAATTGATTGGGATAAAAGATGGTGAATTTCATACCGGTAGTGTTAGTCCGTACTCTCACATTTGGTTGGCAGTAGGCCTGTTTGAATATCTGTTTTTTTCCCTCTCTGCTTCTACATAGTTTTTCGGTGTTGTCTTATATTATTTCTTGTTATTATTGTGGTGCCTATCTTACTTGAGCCAAGGGTCTATTGGAAATAACCTCTCTACCTACACAAAGGTGGGGTAAGGTCTGCGTATACACTACTATCCCCACACCCCACTATGTGAGAATATACTGGGTATGCTGTTATTGTTGTTGTATGTTGTTTTAATTTGTTAAATTATTAAAGAATAATAGAAGTACCTCCGAATTAAATAAAGTTGTTAAAATTGTATTTTTGGTTCTATTGGGACAAACAGAGATGTTGTCATGACATTGCTTTAATTCTTAAACCATCATAAGACTGGTGTCTTCACGGACTGGAAGTTTTATAGTGTTCTGACTTACAAAGAATGACGCTACATTTCTTGGTGTTCCATCTTCAAAGCTGGAGCTATTTTTGGCATTCGAATTTAGTCCAGATGCTTCTCGAAACATTGAAACTAGTTACTGTTTTTTAATCATCAAGTCTTACTATGTGTTTGGTGTCATTATTTCGAGGAAACTTACGAGATTATGACAGCATAAGCATAAAAAAAATGATGCTTCTGTAAGAAGTCAATTTGTTGATGTCGTAGCCTAAGTAGTATCATGATATATGAGCTATATGTTACACATTTAATAGCTATTTGCGTGCTATTTCAATGGCGTGACATCTTTGGCTCCACTCCTTTTATAATGAATTTTGATTCTACCTATACATCCTACTTATATTCTTCTTTTAGTGTTGGAGTTGCTATGTTAGCTAAAGAGATAATTCTTTTTTTGCTTTTTTTATTTCCTTAATGGGTGAATAGTTTTAAATTTATATTTAACTTCCACACTTATTCATTTTCGTCTCAACTAGCTCAAGAATAATAAGGGCAATTCTGCGGCAAAGTAAAAATCATAAATCTCTCAACTAGCTCAAGAACAATAAGAGCAATTTAATTGATTTGATATCGTATTTCCACTTCTCTAAGTTGTATGCAAGAACTCTGGTTATGTTTTCTTCCTCACTATGCAAGTTTTCAAGAATTGAGTCACAAAAAATCTGTAAGACCATCTCCTTGCTTCTTGTCATTATAGAAGAATTATTTTTGATGTACTTTGTGCATATGAGCCATTGAGTATCTTTGTCTATAACTCGGCTTGCTTAATGTAATTTGAATTACTTAGAAAAGTCTAATCTTTGTTATGTGAGGAGGTAATTTTAACCCACAGGGTGCATCCGAGCTTGCCTTATTTTACAAAGAAGAATTAACTACATCTGTTCCTTTAATAATAATTAAGGACATTGCTTAGAAAATACATCTGGAGTACATAACCGGGTTTTGACTCCAAAGAATATGCTTCTAATGAATCTATGCCTCAATATATCAATGGCGCATCAATTGAACATGTAACACGATTTTATAAGTTATGGACATTCTTAATAAAATTTTAATCCTATAAAAGTATTGTTATCTAATGTATTAATATTTATTAGGTCTCTGGCGCCAATAGTGGCCATGAACGAGTGCCACAAACATCAAGGATACCTAATGTTGCTGAAAATACTTCACTGTCTCACGGTACTACTCATCTTTATTGTGACGACCCGGCCCGTCGCACGTGAGTTACCGTCCCGTTTTTCCCATATTATGTTGCTTTATGTTTCAATATCAGTATTTGAGTTTATCGGGTAGAATTGGATTGGTTTTGGTTGGAAATGAGGCACTTAGCCTCTTAGAGGGGAGCTTATTTTGAAAAAGTCAACCGGAAGTTGACTATATAGTTAGAGTGATCGGATATGAATTTTGGTGATTTGGTTAGCTTTGGGGGATAATTTGTGACTTAGAAGTATGATCGGAATTGAATTTGGAGGTCTGGTGTAGAATTAGGCTTGAATTGACGAAGTTTGAATTTTGGCGAATTCCGGTTGACAGGCGAGATTTTGATCCGAGGGTCGGAATGGAATTCCGAGAGTTGTTGTAGCTTCATTAGGTGATTTTGGATGTGTGTGCGAAATTTCAGGTCATTTGGACGTCGTTTGGTTGGGTTTTTGATCGAATGCGAGTTTCGAAAGTTTTGGTTGAACTTAGCCTTTGATTTGAGGAAATGTGATGTTAACTATAGTGTTTTGACGATTCGAGCAAGTTTGAGTAAGGTATTGGGTCACATCTGTGTTTTTGGTTGAGGTCCCGGGGGCCTCGGGGTGAATTCGAGTGGTTAAACGAGAGTTTTCGAAGTGTGTTGCAGGTCAGATTTTGCTGTCATCTAGTATTTCCGCTTCTGCAGAAATGGACCGCAGAAGCGGTTTCGCAGAAGCGGGTAAGTGCTCGCAGAAGTGGTCGTTGGCTGGCTAGGGAGATTCTGCAGAAGCGGACTAAGTTTCGCATAAGCGGTCACCGCAGAAGCAGTACTGGGCGACTTAAGGAAAACCGCAGATGCGGTGGGAAGGCCGCAGAAATGGTAGCGTAGAAGCGATAAAATTGCCGGAGAAGCAAAAACGCCTGGGCAGAACCATTTAATTTAACCTTCGCGAATTTTAGAAATAACTCAATATTTTCATTTCGGACTAAGGAGATTTTGGGCGATTTTGAAGAGAGTTTCGAGGGCTTTCATCAAGTATGGATTCTTAGACTTAGAATATGTTATTATGGTGTAAAATCATGGATTAACACTGAAAACCCAAGGGATTAAAGGTTAAAAATGGAGGTTAGGGCTTGAAACTTAAGAGGGCTTAAACTAGGAATTTGAGGGGCCAAATGGACTCCGATTCTTGTGAATTTTATATGTACGGACTCGTGGCGAGACAAGGAATCCGATGATGTAAATTTCGTAATTTTTTAAGAAGTGGGCCCCGAGCTCGGGTTTTGCCAACTTTGTGATTTTTGGTATTTTTCGAATTCTTTTGATTGGGTTATGTTTCTTTAGCCTATTGTAATGTATTTGTTATGGTTTCTCCCAGATTCGACGCGCGAGGAGGTCGATTCGAGAGGAAAAGGCTTAGCGGACTAGTCTTGTGGCCGGTTCGAGGTGAGTAATAGATGTAGATGATGACCTGAGGGTTTGAAATCCCGGTATATCACACTGTGACGCTATATTGAGGCGAGACACGTACTCTACGATGAGTGCGGGGTCGTTTGTGATTGGAGGACTATGTCTTAGTCCGTCCGAGTGATGTTCATAATGTGTTATTGACTAGAAATTGATTAGTAAATATCATACTTGGATTTGCTATGAGCATATTTGGGCTGTGTGCCGATTATTTGGATCCCTTAGGGATTATTATCACTGTTTCCATGATGCTTAGCATGTTTTCATGATACCAGTCCTGAGTAAACACTGTCTCGAAATGATTAGTAAATTTCTAAAGTTTTAAACACTTAATCTATATCATCCGGTAATAATTGGAACTGAAAATGATAAACTTGACTGTGCATGTATGATCATAGGCTAAAAACTCGTGTTTTAGTCGTTGTAACAACACTTTAATTACTGTATTTTACAAATGTTTGAG